>JAUNZO010004950.1:0-69072 GCA_031894775.1 Chloris gayana
CACTACTAGATTTAAAGCCTACGAGTGTCGGGCAAAAACGCCCTGTAGTATCGGGCTTTTGTCCGCTACTACGTTGCCGTTATTAAAAATAGAGCAGTTTTAATACCGGTCATTCCGCCCGCTATTACTGAGGTAGAGGAACAAATAAAAAAAGAAACAGCCCGGGCCGAGCCCAACCCAGCGGCCCGTTGGGACCTGCTGCTCGCCGGACCCGGAGCGGGCAGCCACCTCGCCAGATCCGGTGTCGGGGAGGGGCGCTGCATGGCCTCCTCGCCGGATCCGGTGTCGGGGAGGGCGCGACGGGGCAGGGTAGTGGGCGCGGCGCGGGGAAGGTCAGCGGAGGCGCCGCCGGGAGGAGGCAGTCGGGGAGCGCCAATGGGGAAGAGGCGACCCGGGAGCGGACCGTCGGGAAGGAGCGCCGGGAGGAGGCCGCAGGGTCAAGCGCCGGGGAGGAGGCCGTCGGGTCGAGGTCGCCGGGGAGGAAGGCGCCGTGGTGGGGACGGCGACGAGAGCCGCCGGGTAGGGGGTGGCCGGCATGGGGGGAGAGAGAGATCGAGAGTGGCGGCTGACTCGAGATGGAGGGGAGGGACAACTCTACTTATAAAAAATTTGTAACCCTAGGTGTGTATATATATATAAATGGGCTGATGGGCTTTGAGTTGGACTGGAGGAGGTATAACAATATCGGGCTTAAGATGATGTCATTGTGCCTGCTTTTGCCGACTTTTTTCAATATTGGACAACGATGACGTCATTGTGCCCGCTACTACTGGTCATTTTCAATAACGGTCGTCGCTGATGTCATCACTGCCCGCTATTACAGTCGAGCCTGTAATAGCGTCGCCCACGATGACGTCAGCGACTACGCACTGTAATAGCGAAAAATTTTGTGCCCGCTATTACTGGAAAATGCAAGATGCTATTACAGGCTTCTTTTGTTTTTTTTTTTGAACTGTTACGGGCTTCTTTTGTAGTAGTGAAGAATGTGTATTGAACGTAAGTAAGTGTGTGTGTGTGTGTGTGTTTGTGTGTGTGTGTGTGTGTGTGTCGGGTGTTCAGGTATCTATCTAATAACAAATGTCATGTTTTCTTTACCCATCATGAGCAAGAAGTATTCACTACATCTTTGATTAGAAGTCAGTTAAGAGTAAGAATAGTGAGTTTAATACCAAAATCTGTCTGACTGATTAGCCCGACTAGTATCACTTTTTAAAGTTATTTTTGCAATTAATTTTGTAGCTTCTAGGATTCACCTATCCTCCCTCCCTCTAGGTGAGTCTAGATATTTTTAAGAAGCCTATTCAAAAATGAAACATGACATAAAAACGAAAGAGTCACCCTATCCTCTTCCTCCTTGCGGTGCTCGTGTCTCTGTCCCAAAATCTACACTAAAACAACGTTTGTCGCCTCTTGCTCAAGAGACAATGGGTGTCATTGTTGTACCTGGGCTAGCAGACCAGGTTCCTCTAGTCGCACGCTTCATAGTTGGTGCTATGGTGGGACTACATCTTCTCGCCAAATGTTTTGGAGCGCAACTAGTCGGCGCTCAAAGGAGGGAACTCTCATGGCGGCAAGCCGATGGTTGCGTTCATCCATTCGTCCCACTTACCCTCCCCAACAGCAGCTAATTCATGGGCCATCTTCCCATCCTCAAGTGCATTTGAAGGTACGATTTCTTTTCCCTAATCTCTTTTGTTTGCAAAGATAGAATGGAAGCAACCATAGGATAAGATTAGAACATGCCATCTCCATGTCAAATTTCCTCACATTTACCAAAATAGGTGAACCAGGGAAAAATTATCTTTTCTCACACACCCACATACATATCTAGAAGAATATGGATTGATGGTAAGTGTGTGTGTGCGCATGCGTGCATACACTTGCATGCATGCCTGTGTGTGTTCAGTTATCTACCTAATAACAAAAGTTACATCTTTTTTACCCATCATGAGCAACAAGTATCACTTAAAGCACTAAATATTCGAGTTAGAAGTCAACTAAGAGTACGATTAGTGAGTTTAATACCAAAATCTGTCTGACCAATTAGCCAGCCTAGTCTCATCTTTTTTGTAGTTGCGGTTCATTTTGGATTCACCTATCCTTCCTCGAGTCTAGATCTTTTTAAGAAGCCTATTCAATAAGGAAACAAAACATAAAAAAGAAGAGTCACACCATCCTAGTCATCCTTGCGATCCCCGTGTCTCTGCGTCCCATAATCTACACCAAAACGACGTATGCCGCCTCCGGTTAAAGAGCCAGTGGGAGGCACGGTTGTATCCACCATCGTGGTTGGTGCTATGGCGGGACTGGATCTGCATGTCTAATTTTATGAAGCATAGCTAGTCAGCGCTCAAAAGTAGGCACGTGGGCTCCTGTGGCGGCAAGACAGGTGGTTGCATACATCTATTTGTGCCATTTACCCTACCCAACAACAGCCAATTCTTCGGCCATGTTCCCATCCTCAAGTGCATCCGAAAGTATGATTTCTTTTCCCTAGTCTTTTTGTTGCAAAGATAGAATGAAAGCAGGCATATGATTAGATTAGAACATGAAATTTCCATGTCTCATATTCTTACATTTACCAAAACATATTTTCTCTCACACCCACATACATATTAAGAAGAATGTGGATTGAAGGTAATTGTGTATGTGCACGTGCGTGCGTGCGTATGTGTGTGCACGTGTGTTCAGTTATCTAACTAATAACAAAAGTTACATGTCTTTTTACCCATCGAAGCAAGAACTATCAATTAAAGCACTACATCTTTGAGTTAGAAGTCAACTATACCTAACAAAAGCCAATTCTTCGGTCATGTTCCCATCCTCAAGTGCATCCGAAGGTCTTATTTCTTTTCCTCAAGTCATTTTGTTGGCAAAGATAGAATGGAAGCAACCATATGATACAATTAGAACATGCTATTTCTATGCCTAATTTCCTTACATTTACCAAAATGGGTGAACCATGAAGAAAAAATATCTTTTCTCTCACACCCACAAACATATCTAGAAAAATGTGGATTGAATTTAAGTGTGTGTGCGTGCATGTGTGGGTGCACGTGCGTGTGTTCAGTTATCTACCTAATAACAAAAGTTCCATGGTTTTTACCCATCATGAGAGAGAAGTATAAATTAAAGAACTACATCTTTGAGAAGTCAACTAAGAGTAGGAATAGAGGGTTTAACACCAAAATCTATCTGCCCAATTAGCCAAACTAGTCTCACCTTTTTCGTAGTTATTTCTTTCTGCAGTTAATCTTGTAATTTAAAAGATTTGCCTATCCTCCCTCTCTCTATATGAGTATAGATCTTTTGGAGAAGCCTATCCAATAAGGAAAGATAATATAAATAAAAAGGAAGAGTCACCCAATCCTCTTCCTCCTTTCATTGCCCGTGTCTCTACATCCCAAAATATACACCATAACAACGTCCTGCCACTACCGGAAATCGTGTAGCTACCGTGTGCCGCATGCACACGGCGAAGGGCCTCTAGCACACGACAAACACCTTTGCCGTAGGTGGCCCATGGCAAAAGCCCGACGACAGCAGCCATAGACAGCAAAGCCCCCTTCGCCGTGTGCCATAGCACGGGCACACGGCGAAGTGTTTGCCGTGTGCCAGGACCAGCACACGGCGAACTTAACAGACCCGTCAAAATGTTTTGCCGTGTGCCACATAAACGGCACATGACAAAGTAGTTTTACCTTTACCGTGTGCTGCACGCGAGCCACACGGCAAACTTAGTTTGACCTTTGTCGTGTGCTACCACGTTTGCACACGGCAAATTGTTGTCTTTGTCGTGTGTTTCGTTTCTAGCACACGGCAAAGGTTGAAATGCCGTGTGCTACCTAGGTGTCGTGCGTTGTGTCACGTGACACACGGAAAAGGGACATTTCACCGTGTGCCCGTGTCGTAGCACACGGCGAATAAAATGGCACACGGCGGCATCTCTGTTTCCGGTATTGTGCGCCTCTAGTTGAAGAGCTGGGAGCCATCACTGTATCTGAGCTAGCAGACTGGATTCCTCCACTAGCCTCATGCCTCGCAGTTGGTCCTATGACACCACTAGATCTGCACACCTAATTTTTGGGAGCGTAGCTAGTCAGCGCTCAAAAGGGGGCACATGGGCTCCCATGGCGGCAAGACGGTGGTTGCATACATGTATTCATCCAATTTTCCCTACCCAACATCAACCAATTCTTCGTTCATGTTCCCCATCTTCAAGTGCATCCGAAGGTATGATTTTCCCCCACTCGCTTTGTTTGTAATAATAGAATGGAAGCAACCATACGACAGGATTAGAACATGCCATTTCTGTGCCAAATTTCCTTACATCTACCAATTGGGCGAACCAATGGAGAATTTTTTTATCTTTTCTCTCAAGCCTACATACATATATAGAGGAATATGGATTGAAGGTAAGTGTGGGTTCTTGCATGTGCGTGCGCGTGTGTTAAGTTATCTACCTAATAACAAAAGTTACATATTCTTTTTACCCATTGTGAGCAAGAAGTATCAATTAAAGCACTAAATCTTTGAGTTAGAAGTCAATTAAGAGTAGGAATAGTGAGTTTAATATCAAATTTTGTCCGAGGTAGACTAGTATCACCTTTTTTGGTTGTTATTTCTGCAATTAATTTTGTAATTTATATGGTTCTCCTATCCTCCGTCCATCTAGGTAAGTCTAGATCTATTTAAGAAGACTAGTCAAGAAGGAAACAAGCCATAAAAAAGGAAGTCACCCTATCCTCTTCCCCTTACGGTGCCGGTGTCTTTACGTCCCAAATTTTACACCAAAACGACGTTAGCCACCATTGGTTGTGGATTCGGTGTGAGCCATTGTTGTATCCGGGCTAGTATACCGGGTTCCTCTCGCTAGCCGCACTGAAAGTTGCCTAGAGGGGGGGGGTGGGTGAATCGGCAATACAAAATAATTCCTAAAAAACACAGCACTAAACAAGCGATCAAACCGGACAGGGCGGAACTTCCGTTCCACACGAAACTTCCGTGACCAACGGAACTTCCGTGACGAGGACGGAACTTCCGTTCCTGGTAGAAAAGAGAGAGATTGAGAGAGAGATGAGATCGAAGTCTCACAAATCTAGTTGAATACAATCCTTCCTTGATCAATGAGAAGTGTTCCACCTGCAAGAAAAGTAGATCCACACACCACACACGTAGGTCGGCCACAAGCTTTCACAAGATGACCAAGAACAAAGAAACACAAACAAGAACAACACAAGGGAGGCACAAGATTTGTTGACCGAAGTTCGCACCACTCACAAAGAGGTTCCTACGTCTCTGTTGAGGAGCTCACAAAGAGCCGGGTTTCTTTCAACCCTAATCCTCCCCAAGTAACCACAAAGGTGAAACTTGGTTTTCTTCTTCTTCTTGCTTGATTCCTTTCCTTACGGAGGCGAATCACAACCTTCACAAACTTCCCCGGACTCACCACAATCTTGGGAGCTCTAGGGTGACACCTAGCCAATCTAGGAGAACAAATCTCTAAGAGTAACAAGTGAAGTAGAGTTTGCTTGCTAAGGGAAGATGTGCTCAAGGTTGGGGTGATGCTTGTCAAGCTTGGATTTGGTTTGGGGCCCTCACAAATAGATTTGAATCACAAAGAAGATGAGAGAGAGGTGAGAGCAAGTGCCCGAGGAAGATGAGAGTGTTCAAAAAGCACCAGCAACCTTACTCACGAGTTGGTCAAAGCTAAATATAGGAAGAGACCAAAAAGAGCCGTTGGGAAGTGTGAAAGGTGGGGTTGACGGAACTTCCGTGGACTCACGGAACTTCCGTGGAGTTTAGACTTAGTGTGAAAAACAGGCTGGACGGAACATGGAAGTTCCGTCCTGTACTCTCCGGAAGTGGTCGGCGGAACTTCCGTGGTCTCCACGGAACTTCCGTTGAGACTTAGTATGGTTCTCAAGTTCCAAGGACGGAACTTGCAAGTTCTGCCCTGCACTCTCTGGAACCGGGAAAGGATGGACGAAAGTTCCGTGGACCTCACGAAACTTCCGTGAGATATGATTTTTGTGAGTTGGCTTCTTTTGAACTTTGATAGTTTTGATTTGATCCAAGCTTGTGTATGAAACAATGAGCACATATTCCCTGCAAGAAAGACCAATTCACCCCTCTTTATAGTTTTGGCATGTCTAGATTCAAAGAAGTAGAAAACTAATTCAAGCTCTCTTGAGTCCATCTTTTAACTTTTTATATGAGGGGCTATCAATCTCATAATGTGGGTTAGTCAACTTTGATATCCTGCACATTAGCTCAATCAACACATTAGTCGTTTTAATTTTTTGTCATTTATCACCAAAACCCACTAGGGGGCCTAGTTGCATCTTCAATCTCCCCTTTTTGGTGATTGATGACAAACAATTAAAAGAGATAGGGATATAAAAAAGAACGAAAGATAAACAACCAAAATATAGCGGAGCTCCCCTAAAGAGATGCATGGATCACACAAACATGTGAGAGAGCTTCTCCTATATTTTGTACTTGTGGGGTGCCTAACAACAAAGTGCTCAAGTGACAACAAAAAGTGCGAAAACAAAAGCCATACTTGGAGCGAAAGCTGCACACCACATAAAGCGAGCCACAAATGACGACATAATCATATACCACACATTAAAGCGATAAACATTCACCATTCAACATCCAAGCACATAGTTTTGCAACGAATAAAACTAGCCCTATTACAATAGAGCATTCACATAGTCTCATACAAATCATGATTCCCATAAGTTCCAACACTAAAGAAGAAAAAGATAGACGAATAGATAACTTGGTGAGACCCTCTTTTCTCTTTTCTCTCCCCCTTTGGTATCAAGGCACCAAAAAGAAGTGAAAGAAGGATAGGAAAAGGAAACAAGAAGGGAATCACTCGGCATCCGAGGCGGTGGGAGTCGCTTCCTCATCTTCTTCATTTCCCTCATCGGCGGCTTCCTCTTCTTCTTCATCATCCGTCCGGACAAAGACCGGAAAGGCATCGGTGGGGTCAACTTCTAAGCCATCGGAGGAGACCTCAACCCCTTGGGCCCTCATGAGAGCCTTGAGCCTACGAGCATTGTGCTTGGAGCGCTCCTCATTCCTTTGAGTCCTTGCACCAATGGAGGAGCACATCCCAAAGACTTTCTTCAATCCGGACATGAGGCGAGAGGTAGGGGAACGGCACTGCGAGGAGCACTAGAGGAAGGTCCTGCATCCATAGAAGTAGTAGGACGACGACGACCCGCACGAGACTCGAATAAGCTTGGGCTGGTACTCGTTGATGCTTGGACTCCTTTTCAAAGACCAACCCGGTTTCCTTCTCAATCATTGCCATGAGCCACGGAGCATAAGGCAAGGTGCGGCGAGTGTGATAGGAGGCACGGTGAATTTCCTCAATGATGAATCCAAGCACATCAAATACGGGAGAGTCGGGTGCAAAGCGAGCAAGGACATTGCGAGAGTATGAGGCAATTGTGGTGGCATATCCGTCCTTTGGAGCAACGTTGTGACGAAGAAGGCGATTCATAAGCTTGTAGTAGGGCAGCAATCCTGTGGTGTCGCTGTAACGTCCCGCCACTCGGGCCGGGTCCGCTTACCCCGGCAGCTTAATAGGCCTTCAAGATTTCCCCACGGACCAACACTAGTCTTTTCTCGAGCACTTTGTCCTCACTCATCCACACCCGAAAATCACTTCCCGGTCGGTCACCCATCCCTAAATTGCTTCAGGCCAAGCACGCTTAACCTTAGAGTTCTTTAGAGATAAGCTTCCAGAAAAGAAGTTGCAACTTGTTGACATGAGTATTCTATCAATCCTATTAAGCCCCGGGCCAGGATGTTACACACTCACCCCTTAGAAGACCGACGTCCTCGTCGGTCAACCCTGAGCCGAGAACTTCCTCTCTTGGCCACGTCCATGTGTCCACTCGCCAGCGTATGTGCCATGCTGTGTGACCACTCCGGGTCCACACCAGCCATGCACGCCATGCCTGCACACGTGCAACACACGCGCCCGTGAAACTGCGAGAGTCGGCTCGATACCATTCGTAACGTCCCGCCACTCCGGGCCGGGCCCGCTTACCCCCGGCAGCTTAATAGGCCTTCAAGATTTCCCCACGGACCAACACTAGTCTTTTCCGAGCACTTTGTCCTCACTCATGCACACCCGGAAATCACTTCCCGGTCGGTCACCCATCCCTAAATTGCTCCAGGCCAAGCACGCTTAACCTTAGAGTTCTTTAGAGATAAGCTTCCGGAAAAGAAGTTGCAACTTGTTGACATGAGTATTCTATCAATCCTATTAAGCCCCGGGCCAGGATGTTACGATCGCCAATCACTACATTCTCCAGATTAGTGTACATGAACTTGATCTCCTCATCGGTGAGTGCCGTCTCATTGGCAATGCTAGGGAGCCGGCTGAGATTCTTTGGGAGGCAGAAATAGGTTCCCGGCTTCTTGTAGCTCACACTTGTAGAAGATACCCTGAGTCATCCAATGAATTGTCTCGGTAGCTCCTTCAAGAAAAACTGTTTCCCAGAACCGACAAAGTACTTCTTCATTCCAATCATACTTGAACCCCATCATATCAAACACACCCCTGTCCTTGCAAGCAGCGATCGCCTCATTGAATAGCACATTCTCCTTGTTCTCCATGAAACGCCAATTGACCCATTGGTGGGGAGATAAGCGGTGGATCTTCTTGGGTGGCATGTGGATAAACATCGAGGTGTAGTAATCCTGCTGGAACCACGTGAAGAACCTGTCATCACTAGCTTTTTGCTCATCCGCCAGCCGAGGATTGGTGACCCGGTCTTCAAAGAGAGCATTGGCTGCCTTCTTGTAATCATAGGGAGCTCGGTTGGGAGGATAGACAGGCGGACGCACAACCAAACCTCTTATCACGTTTTCAGCTGGCCCCTCATGAGCACGAGATGATCATTGGCCCCGGTGCTTGGACCCTTTCCTTTGGCCCTCCGATCGGGAAGTGGGCCACCACGATCCACACGTGCGGTCTACGCCCTCTTGGGCTCACGAGTGACAACACTTTTCCTTTTCTTGCGCTCCGGCACGATCTCCACTTCCTCACTGCCATCATCACTTTCCTCAAACTCATCATACTCACTTTGGCTCCTTTGAGCGGGAGTTTTAGTGCGACCCATCCGACATAAAGAAACAAGGAAGCAAGAAGGGCCTTCGTAGAATAAAGGGTAAAAAGAAAGATAGGAAGATCTTAATGCGACCATACCTGTGGGGACGAAGTTCCGTCGGTTGGGACGGAAGTTCCGTCCGGCGCGGAAGTTCCGCCCGAACAGATAGGGTTGCATAAAAATTATCATATCTAAAAATCTACCTCCTAACTTTTGGAGTCCTTGCACAAGAGTGTTCACTAGTCCCTAGCCAACAAGTTTATGGAAGAGAAACTAGCAGATCTAGTGAACTTTAAGAGATCGAAAAAGTGGGCACCAAGTACCGTACCATGAGTTCGAATGCAGGCGGGAAAATCACGGAAGATCGACGGAGATGGAAGTTCCGGAGGGTGGAGAATCCTTTGCATGGATTCCCTCTCCAAATCCGCGGTTGGAACGCCAAATCGCCCCTTGGGCCGCCGGGGTGAGGTTTGGAGAGGAGAGAGAGTGTTGAGGAAAGAATGTGGGGATGAAGGGGTAAGTTTTCAATTCGGATAGGGTTAAACCCGGAAGTTCCGTCACTTGCGACGGAAGTTCCGTCGCGGTACGAGAGTACCGGGCGGAAGTTGGAACCTCCGTTGGAGCTGGTTCGGAAACGATACAAGGACGGACGGAAGTTCCGTCAAGGTCACGAAGTTACTGTGGAAGCTGAAGAGAGATAGGTTGGAACTAGGGGTTGTGTTCAATTGTGAGTAGCCAACGAGTCAACCAAATGTAACAATACTCACAGTGGAGACAACATGATCATAAGATCAACATCAAATCATTTTCAATACAAAAACAGGCAATAGTTTTGCAAATCAATTTTGAGAATAAAAATTATCACAATCAATTTCACGAAGATGCGCAAGAGTTCATTCCACATTAGAAGAATCTAGTATATTGAGTTCACTCCTAAGCTCACAAAACCTTTTCTCATCTAGTGGCTTAGTAAATATATCGGCTAGTTGTTTATCGGTTCTCACGTAACTAATCTCAATGTCTCCTCCGATTGAATGGTATCTCAAGAAGTGGTGCCGGATATCTATATGCTTAGTCCTATTGTGATCAACGGGGTTATATGCAATCATGATGGCACTCTCATTGTCACATAGGAGGGGAACTTTGGTCAAAGCGTATCCAAAGTGCTTTAGAGTTTGTCGCATCCATAAGAGTTGAGCACAACAATTACCGGCTGCAACGTACTCCGCTTCGAGCTGTGGAAAGGGCGACGGAATTTTGCTTCTTGGATGACCATGACACGAGGGACCTACCCAAGAATTGGCAAGTCCTGGAGGTGCTCTTTCTATCTACCTTAAGTCGGCATCGGAGTAGCCAACTAACTTGAGTTTGGCGCCCTTAGGATACCACAACCCTATGTTTGGAGTGTGAACCAAATATCTCAAGATTCTTTTAACGGCCACCAAGTGGCTCTCTTTTGGAGCGGCTTGAAATCTTGCACACATGCACACGCTAAGCATGATATCGGGCATAGATGCACAAAGGTAAAGCAAGGAGCCAATCATGGAACGATATAACTTTTGGTCGACCGCCTTCCCACTCACATCCTATCCTAGATGACCATTTGTCTTCATTGGAGTTTTGCTTGGTTTTGCCTTGTTCATGTCAAATTTCTTGAGAATGTCTTGGGTGTACTTGGTTTGACTTATGAAAGTTCCTTCTTCTAGTTGCTTGACTTGGAAGCCTAGAAAGAACTTCAACTCCCCCATCATCGACATCTTAAATTTCCTAGTCATGATCTTAGCAAACTCATCACAGAAAGATTGGTTAGTAGAGCCAAATATTATGTCATCGACATAAATTGGCACACAAATAAATCACTCCCAACTTTTCTTGTGAAGAGGGTAGGATCGGCCTAGCCCATTATGAAGCCCTTGTCGATGAGGTATCCCTTGAGGTGTTCATACCAAGCTCTTGGTGCTTGCTTGAGCCAGTAGAGAGCTTTGTGAAGCTTGTACACGTGGTGAGGTTTCTTTGAATCTTCAAAACCCGGTGGTTGTTGCACGTACACTTCTTCCTGTATTGGACCGTTGAGGAATGCACTCTTCACATCCATTTGATATAACTTGAAACCATGATGTGTAGCATAGGCGAGCAATATGCGAATTGACTCAAGCCTTGCTACTGGTGCATATGTCTCCCCAAAGTCCAAACCTTCAACTTGTGAGTAGCCTTTTGCAACAAGTCTTGCTTTGTTTCTCACCACCACACCATGTTCATCTTGCTTGTTGCAGAACACCCATTTGGTTCCCATAACATTTTTCTTGGGCCTTTCCACCAATGACCACACCTTGTTCCTTTCAAGTTGTTCAACTCTTCTTGCATGGCCACCACCCAATCTGAATCTTGCAACGCTTGTTCCACCTTAAGAGGTTCTAAAGAGGAACAAACGAGTAATGATGGCAAAAGGTAGTGACTCGAGATCTAGTGGGTACCCCTTTTTGAATGTCACCAAGTATGTTATCAACAGGGCGATCTTTTTGTATGCTTTGGCGCACTCGGGGTTGTTGGGGCCTAGGTGCATCTTCTTCTTCTTCTTCTTGTGGTTCGTCTTGATGATCATCACCTCCACCATCTTTTTCTTGATCTTGGTTGTTGCCTTGATCTTGATCGTCACCATGATCTTGGCCACCACCTTGATCTTGTTCATTTTGTGGATCTTGTGGAGGATCTTGATCTTGACTTGGAGAAGATAGATCACCTTGCACTTGAGTTGGGTCTTGTGGTCTTATTTCACCAATTGCCATGTTTCTTATTGCTTCACAAGGAGCTTCATCACCTACATCAGTTGGATTAACTTGCTCTACTTGAGAGCCATTAGATTCATCAAACGTTACATCACGCGTGATCTCAACAATGCCGGTGGCTTTGTTGAAAACCCGGTATGCATACACATTTGATCCGTACCCAAGTAAGAAACCTTCATTGGTCTTTGGAGCAAACTTTGAAGACCTTGACTTCTTGTTAAGAATAAAGCACTTGCTCCCAAAGACATGGAAGTACGACACGTTAGGGACTTTACCGGTGAGAAGCTCATATGGTATCTTTTTGAAAATCTTGTGAAGGTACAACCGGTTGGTTGCATGGCATACGGTGTTGATGGCTTCGACCCAAAATGTGTCGGAAGTTTTATATTCATCAAGCATGGTTCTTGCCATCTCAATGAGTGTACGGTTCTTTCTCTCGGCTACACCATTTTGTTGTGGAGTGTATGGTGCCGAGAACTCATGCTTGATACATTCTTCATCTAGGTACTCCTCGACTTGTGTGTTCTTGAACTCGGTGCCGTTGTCACTTCTAATCTTCTTGATCTTCACATCATATTCATTTTGTGATCTTCTCAAGAAGCTCTTTAGAACACCTTGTGTCTCACTTTTGTCCTTAAAAAGAATACCCAAGTGAAACGGGAATAATCATCAACAATGACAAGGCCATACTTGTTACCACCAATGCTTAGGTATGTGACCGGTCCGAAGAGGTCCATGTGGAGCATCTCCAATGGTCTTGTCTTCGTCATCATCGTCTTGGATGGATGGTTGGCTCCAACTTGCTTTCCGGCTTGACATGCGCTACACACTTTGTCCTTCTCAAAAGCAACATCCTTTAGTCCAACGACGTGGCCACCCTTTAGAAGCTTGTGAAGATTCCTCATCCCAACATGAGCTAGTCGGCGATGCCATAACCAACCCAAAGTGGTTTTTGCTATCAAACAAGCACTTAGATTTGGACCATCTTTGTTGGTGAAATCAACAAGATAGATCTTATCCTTCAAATACCCTTTGAATGCAATTGAGGAATCCGCTTTTCTAAAGACGGTCACGTCTTCATCGGTAAAGAGACAATTAAAGCCCATTCCACAAAGTTGTGATATGGACATTAAGTTGTACCTTAGACCTTTCATAAGGAACACATTACTAATTGAAAGATCATGGGTGATTTGAATTCCACCACAACCAATTACCTTTCCTTGTTGATCATTTCTAAAAGATATACTCCCACTTGGTAGATTATCTTTATCAAGTGTGGAGAACATCTTCTTCTCCCGGTCATATGATTTGAGCATCCGGTGTCGAGCACCCATATTGAACCCCCGAGGAGTATCCCTACACACAATTAAGCGCAAGATTTAGGCACCTAAACTTGCTTGGGTCCCTTAACTTTAGAAACCACACTTTTGGGCACCCACACACAAGGATTCCATCTTGCATAGTGTGGCCCAACAAATCTTGCAACTACTCTCCCATGAGCACCATGGGTTAGCTCATATGTTGCATGATCATACACATAGAAGGATACGGGTGAGCTCTTCTTTTTGAGCTCTTGTGTTGTCTTGGCCTTCTTCATGTGCTTAACTTGAGCAACTTGCTTTTATTGATTCATGTTGTTGCTCTTGTTGTTGTATTTCTTCCTGGGTTGCTTCTTGAACCCAATACCTTTGTTGCCATTGAACTTTCTTTCCTCACTAACAATTTTCTTAGCTAGCTCAATGTGAGCCACTCTCTCAAGATTCTTGACCTTGTTAGTGAGATCCTTGATTGTCACCTTATCGGTAGCAATGTTGTCAATGTCAACACCTTCACATCTTGCACATCCTTTGCTTGATGAGGATTGCATTGACTCGGCCTTGCTTTTATAAGTCAATGTGCTAATCTTGAGGGCTTCAATCTCTCCTTCCAACAACTTGTGATTCTCTTCAAGAGATTCACACTTTGTTTGGAGTGAGAGGTTGATGTCTCTAAGTTTAGCATTTGACTTGTTTACCTTTGTAAGACATATAGTCAACTCCTCGTTCTTATTTCTTTCTTGCTCAAGGAGAGTCTTGAACTCCTTAATCTCATCAAGCTTCTTGATAAGCATGTTTTCTTGCTTATCCACCATCTCTTCACTCTCTTCAACCTTCTCTTGCCTTATCCCTAACATTTTCACCATATCTTGCAAGGAGGGGACTAGCTCCTCCTCATTATCATGGTTAGAGGAATTGACAAGAGATTTAGTTTGAACCTTGTTTTCTTTGGCCATGAAGCATTTGGGGGCGTCATCCTCTTCGTCGGTAAGGTTGTTGAAGAGTGATGATTTGGTCGGTGTTAGGCCATAGGCAAGATTGGCGATGCCTCCTTCTTCATCTTCTTCTTCATCATCATCATCATCGGAGACATATTGTTGGCCAATGTAAGCTTGACCCTTGTATGGTTTCTTGAAGTTCTTCTTCTTGATGAACTTCTCCTTCTTCTCTTCCTTTCCATTGAGTTGAGAACACTCCGCAATGAGGTGCCCTGGGTCATGATAATGGTAGCACTTTCTTGTTGATCTTCTTGCCCTTGATTTGTCAAAGCTCTTCTTGGTAAACCCGTTGTTGATCATGAACTTGCTAAACTTCTTCACAAATAAAGCAAGCTCTTCATTGTCTTCTTCAATCCCAATTTGGTCTACTTCCACAACTTCCTTCTTTTTGGCCTTGAGTGCCACATCTTGCTTGCTTATGCTCTCATCTCCAATTAGCACACTCACTCTCTTTCCTTCATCATCACGGCTCTTGTGACAAAGAATTCTCCCAATCACTTCACCCGTGGAGAATCTATCAAATCCTTTCTTTTCTACAAGGATGGTGCAAAGAGTGGAGTTCCACACTCTTAGTGACATTAGAAGCTTGAGATTCACTTCTTGTTCGCTCACGTCATCCCCAAGTGACCTTCGCTCATTTACAATTTCCAAGAGCCTATCATGTGTTTGTTTCTTCATAACAAAGAAGTTGAATTGATTCTTCAATACTTGCATTCTTGATTTCTTCACAACATCAACTCCCTCATGAACCGCAATCAGCTTGTCCCATATAGCTTTGGCATTTTCGAGTCGGGATACTTTAGAGTACTCTTTGGCACTCAAGGATGAGAGCATGGCCGACATGGCTTGTGCATTGCGATGTATGTTAATGTTGTCCATAACCGTGTGTTTCTCCTCATCCTCAATCACATATCCTTTCTCAACAACTTCCCACACGGGTGGACCAATTGACAGTAAGTACATCTTCATCCTATGCTTGTACCAACTAAAATCTTTTCCATCAAACCAAGATAGTCGTCCACTACCACCACCGTTCACATTAGCCACATCATTATAGTTGAAGTTGTACCTTGTGTTCAACTTTCCACCACTTGTGCCATCCTTGGCAAAGGGGTTCAGGTCCGTAGGGGTGTCCCCTTTCTTTGTCGGATCATCCTCGAATTCACCATGTTCCCCCGACATCTTTTCTTCTCAAGCGGTTAAGCTCTTACCGAGAAGACCTGCTCCGATACCAATTGAAAGTTGCCTAAAGGGGAGGGGGAGGGGGGGGTGAATAGGCAATACAAAATAATTCCTGAAAAATACAACACTAAACAAGCGATCAAACCAGACAGGACAGAACTTCCGTGACCAACGGAACTTCAGTGATGTGGACGGAACTTCCGTTCCTGGTAGAAAAGAGAGAGATTGAGAGAGAGATGAGATCGAAGTCTCACAAATCTAGTTGAATACAATCCTTCCTTGATCAATGAGAAGTGTTCCACCTGCAAGAAAAGTAGATCCACACACCGGACACATAGATCGGCCACAAGCTTTCACAAAGAATAAAGAAACACAAACAAGAACAACACAAGGGAGGCACAAGATTTGTTGACCGAAGTTCGTACCCCTCACAAAGAGGTTCCTACGTCTCCGTTGAGGAGCTCACAAAGAGCAGGGTTTCTTTCAACTCTAATCCTCCCCAAGTAACCACAAAGGTGAAACTTGGTTTTCTTCTTCTTCTTGCTTGATTCCTTTCCTTACGGAGGCGAATCACAACCTTCACAAACTTCCCCGGACTCACCACAATCTTGGGAGCTCTAGGGTGACACCTAGCCAATCTAGGAGAACAAATCTCCAAGAGTAACAAGTGAAGTAGAGTTTGCTTGCTAAGGGAAGATGTGCTCAAGGTTGGGGTGATGCTTCTCAAGCTTGGATTTGGTTTGGGCTCACAAATGGATTTGAATCACAAGGAAGATGAGAGAGAGGTGAGAGCAAGTGCTTGAGGAAGATGAGAGTGTTCAAAAAGCACCAGCAACCTTACTCACGAGTTGGTCAAAGCTATATATAGGAAGAGGCCAAAAAGAGCAATTGGGAAGTGTGAAAGGTGGGGTTGACGGAACTTCCGTGGACTCACGGAACTTCCGTGGAGTTTAGACTTAGTGTGAAAAACGGGCTGGACGGAACATGGAAGTTCCTTCCTGTACTCTCTGGAAGTGGTCGACGGAACTTCGTGGTCTCCACGGAACTTCCGTGGAGACTTAGTATGGTTCTCAAGTTCCAAGGACGGAACTTGCAAGTTCCGCCCTGCACTCTCTGGAACCGGGAAGGGATGGACGGAAGTTCCGTGGACCTCACGGAACTTCCGTGAGATCTGATTTTTGTGAGTTGGCTTCTTTTGAACTTTGATAGTTTTGATTTGATCCAAGCTTGTGTATGAAACAATGAGCACATATTCCCTGCAAGAAAGACTAATTCACCCCTCTTTATAGTTTTGGCATGTCTAGACTCAAAGAAGTAGAAAACTAATTCAAGCTCTCTTGAGTCCATCTTTTAACTTTTCGTATGAGGGGCTATCAATCTCATAATGTGGGTTAGTCAACTTTGATATCCTGCACTCAATCAACACATTAGTCGTTTTAATTCTTTGTCATTTATCACCAAAACCCACTAGGGGGCCTAGTTGCATCTTCACGCACGCCTCGCGGTTGGTGCTATGGCGGGACTGGATTTGCATGCCTAATTTTTTAGAACGCAGCTAATCAACACTCATAGGAGGCACGTGGGCTCCCGTAGCGGCAAGCGTGTGGTCGCATACATCTATTCGTCCATGTACCCTACCTGTTTGCATCCTCAAGTGCATCCGAAGATATGATTTCTTTTCCCTGATCTTTTTGTTGGCAAAGATAGAATGAAAGCAACCATATGATGGGATTAGAACCTGTCATCTCTGTGCCAAATTCCATTACATTTACCAAAATTGGCGAACCATAAAGAAAAATTATCTTTTCTCACACAGCCACATATATATCTAGAAGAATGTGGATTGAGGGTAAGTGTGTGTGCACGCACGGGGACATGTGTGTGTGTGTTTTCAATTATTTACGTAATAACAAAACATATATTTTAACCCATCATGAGGAAGAAGTATCAATTACGGCACTAAGTCTTTGAGTTAAAAGTCAATTAAGACTAAGAATAGTGAGTTTAATACCAAAATGTGTCAAACCAATTAGCCACACTAGTCTCACCTTTTTAAAACTATTTCTATAATAATTTTTGTAATTTCTAGGATTCACCTCTCCTCCCACCCTCTATGTGAGTCTAGATATTTTTAAGAAGCCTATTCAAGAAGGAAATAAAACAAATAAAAAGGAAGAGTCACCCTATCCTCTTCCTCCTTTCATTGTCCGTGTCTCTACATCCCAAAATATACACCAAAACGACGTCATGTGCCTCTGGTTGAAGAGCTGGGAGCCATCGCTGTATCCGAGCTAGTAGACCGGGTTCCTCCACTAGCCTCATGTCTCACGGTTGGTGCTATGACAACACTAGATCTACACACCTAATGTTTTGGAGCGCAACTAGTCGACGCTCAAAAGGGGGCACATGGGCTCCCGTGGCCGCAGGACAGTGGTTGCATACATGTATTCATCGCATTTACCCTACCCAACATCAGCCAATTCTTCGGTCATGTTCCTATCTTAAAGTGCATCCGAAGGTATGATTTTTTCCCCACTCGCTTTGTTGGTAAAAATAGAATGGAAGCAGCCATATGACAGGATTAGAACATGCCATTTCTGTGCCAAATTTCCTTACATTTACCAAAATGGGCAAACCAATGGAGAAAAAAGTTATCTTTTCTCTCACACCTACATACATATATAGAGGAATGTGTTCGGCTATCTACCTAATAACAAAAGTTATATATTTTTTTACCCATCATGTGCAAGAAGTATCAATTAAAGCACTACATCTTCGAGTTAGAAGTCAATTAAGAGTAGGAATAGTGAGTTTAATATCAATATATGTCCGAGGTAGACTAGTCTCACCTTTTTTATTGTTATTTCTGAAATTAATTTTGTAATTTCTATGGTTCGCCTATCCTCCCTCCATCTAGATAAGTCTAGGTCCATTTAATAAGCCTAGTCAAGGAGGAAACAAAACATAAAAAAAGAAAGAGTCACCCTATCCTCTTCCTACTTACGGTGCCGGTGTCTTTACGTCCCAAAATCTACACCAAAATGACGTCAGCCATCACTGGTTGTAGATCCGCTAGGAGCCATTGTTGTATCTGGGCTAGTAGACCGGGTTCCTCCGCTGGCCGCACGCCTCGTGGTTGGTGCTATGGCGGGACTGGATATGCATGCCTAATTTTTTGGAGCGCAGCTAGTACTAAAACGAGGCACGTGAGCTCCCGTAGCGGCAAGCGTGTGGTCACATGCATCTATTCGTCCATGTACCCTACCCAACAACAGCCAATTGTTCTGTCATGTTTGATCCTCGAGTGCATCCGAAGATATGATTTCTTTTCCCCGATCTTTTTGTTGGCAAGATAGAATGAAAGCAACCATATGATGGGATTAGAACCTGCCATCTTTGTGCCAAATTCCATTACATTTACCAAAATTGACGAACCATGGAAAAAATTTTATCTTTTCTCACACACCCACATACATATCTAGAAGAATGTGGATTGAAGATAAGTGTGTGTGTGTGTGTGTGTGTTCAGTTATTTACCTAATAACAAAATATATATCTTTACCCATCACGAGGAAGAATTATCAATTAAGGCACTATGTCTTTGAGTTGAAAGTCAATTAAGACTAGGAATAGTGAGTTTAATACTAAAATGTGTCGAACCAATTAGCCGGACTAGTCTCACCTTTTTTTAACTATTTCTACAACAAATTTTGTAATTCCTAGGATTCACCTCTCCTCCCACCCTCTATGTGAGTCTAGACATTTTTAAGAAGCCTATTCAAGAAGGAAATTAAAAAAGGAAGAGTCACCCTATCCTCTTCCTCCTTGTGGCCCCCGTGTCTTTGCATCCCAAAATCTACACCAAAATGACGTTCGCCACCTCTAGCTCAAGAGACGGTGGGCACCATCACTATATCCGGGCACCGGGTTCCTCCGGTAGCCGGGCGCCACGCAGTTGGTGCTATGGCGGGACTCGATCTGCTCGCCTAATTGTTTGGAGCACAACTAATCGGTGCTCAAAGGAGGCAACTCCTTTGGTGGAAATCTGATGGTGACATACATCTATTAGTCCCACTTACCCTCCCCTACAACAACCAATTGTTCGGTCATCTTCCTATCCTCAAGTGCATATTATGATTTCTTTTCCCCAATCTCTTTTTGTTGGCAACAATAGAATGGAAACAACCATGTGATGGGATTGCAACATGCCATTTCTGTGCCAAATTTCCTTACATTTACCAAAATGGGTGAACCATGGAGAAAAAGTTATATTTTCTCACACACCAACATACATATCCAGAAGAATGTGTATTGAACATAAGTGTGTGTGTTACGTGTGTTCAGTTATCTACCTAATAATGAATGCCATGTTTTTTTACCCATCATGAGCAAGAAGTATCAATTAAAGCACTATATCTTTGAGTTAGAAGTCAATTAAGAGTAAGAATAGTGAGTTTAATACCAAAATCTGTCTGATCGATTAGCTAGACCGGTCCAACTTTTTTTTACTTATTTCTGCAATTAATTTTGTAATTTCTATGACTCACCTATCCTCCCTCCCTCTAGGTGAGTCTAAATATTTTTAAGAAGCCTTTAAAAAAGGAAACATGACATAAAAACAGAAGAGTCACCCCATCTTCTTCCTCCTTGCAACGCCCATGTCTCTTCATCCCAAATTCTACACCAAAACGACGTCCGCCACCTCGTGCTCAAGAGCCAATGGGCACCATCGTTGTTTCTAGGCTAGCAGATCGGGTTCCTCTAGCCGCATGCCTTGCGGATGGTGCTATGGTGGGGCTACATATGCTCACCTAATGTTTTCGACCGCAACTAATCGGCGCTCAAAGACGGCAACTCTCGTGGCGGCAAGCTGATGGTCATGTACATCTATTCGTGCCACTTACCCTCCCCAACAACAACCAATTCTTCGGTCATCTTTCCATCCTCAAGTGCATCTGAAGGCATGATTTGTTTTGCCCAATCTTTTTTTTTTCGGCGAAGATAGAATGGAAGTAGCCATATGATAGGATTAGAACCTGTCATCTGTGTGGCAAATATCCTTTCATCTACCAAAATGGGTGAACCATGGAGAAACATTATCTTTTCTCACACACCCACGTACATATATAGAAGAATGTGTATTGATGGTAAGTGTGCATGAGTGCGTGTATGCGTGTGTGAGCATGTTTTCAGTTATCTACCTAATAACAAAAGTTACATGTTTTTTTAACCTTTCGTGTGCAAGAAGTATCAATTAAAGCACTACATCTTTGAGTTAGAAGTCAAATAAGAGTAAGAATAGGGAGTTTAATACCAAAATTTGTCTCGCCGATTAGCCAAGCCGGACTAGTCATTCCTTTTTTGTAGTTATTTCTGCAATTAATTTTATAATTTCTAGGATTTGCCTATACTCTCTCTACGCCTACGTGAGTGTGGATCTTTTTAAGAAGCCTATTCAATAAGGAAACAAGACATCAAAAAGAAGAGTCACCCTATCCTCTTCCTCCTTGCGATGCCCGTGCCTCTCCATCCCAAAATCTACACCAAAATGATGTTCGCCACCTCCGGTTGAAGAGCCGGTGGGAGCTATTGTTATATTGGGGCTAGCAGACTAGGTTCCTCCACTAGCAGCACGCCTCATGATTTGTGCTATGGTGGCACGCCACTAGGACTGGCATGCCTAGTTTTTTATAGTGCAGCTAATCGGCGCTCAAAAAGAGGTATGTGGGCTTCCGTGGCTCCAAGACGGTGGTTGCATACATCTATTCGTCCCATTTACCCTACCCAATAGCAGCCAATTCTTTAGTCATTTTCCCATCCTCAAGTGCATCCGAAGGTATGATTTCTTTTCCCAAGTCTAGATTGGAAGCAACCATATGATCGGATTGGAACATGCCATTTCTGTGCCAAATTTGCTTACAGTTATCAAAATGGGTGAATCATGGAGAAGAAAAATATCTTTTCTCTCCCACCCACATACATATCTAGAAGAATGTGGATTGAAGGTAAGTGTCCGTGCATCCGTGCGTGTGTGTGTGCGCGCTCGTGGGTTATCTCTATGTTAACAAAAGTTACATGTTTGTTTTACCCATCATGAGCAAGAAATATCAATTAAAACACTACGAGTTAGACGTCAACTAAAAGTAGGAATAGTGAGTTTAATACCAGAATCTGCTTGACCAATTAGCCAGACTAGTCTCACCTTTTTTGTAGTTATTTCTACGGTTATTTTTTTTTGTAATTTCTAGGATTCGTCTATCCTCCCTCCCTCTACGTGAGATCTTTTTGAGAAGCCTATTCAATAAGGAAAAAATATAAAAAAGAAAGAGTTACCCTATCCTCTTCTTTCTTGCGGTGCCCGTGTCTCTGCATCCCAAAACTACACCAAAATGACGTCCGCCGTCTCCAGTTGAAGAGCTGGTGGGAGCCATCGTTGTGTCCAGTCTTTCAGACCGGGTTACTCCGCTAGCTGCATCCCTCGCAGTTGGTGCTATAGTGGGACTGGATATGCGTGCCTAGCTGTTTAGAGTGCTGCTAGTCGGCACTAAAAAGGAGGCATGTAAGGCTCCCGTGGCAGCAAGATGGTCGTCCCATTTACCCTACCCAACAATAGCAAATTCTTTGGTCATGTTCCCATCTTCAAGTGCACCTGGAGGTATGATTTATTTTCTGTAGTCTTTTTGTTGGCAAAGATAGAATGAAAGCATGCATATGATAGGATTAGAACATGCCATTTCTATGCCAAATTTCCTTACATTTATCAAAATGGGTGAACCACGGAGAGAAATTATCTTTTCTCACACACCCACATATATATTTGGAAGAATGTGGATTGAAGGTTCAGTTATCTACCTAATAACAAAAGTTATAAGTCAATCAAAGCACTAAATCCTTGAGTATTAAGTCAATTAAGAGTAGGAATAGTGACTTCAATACCAAAATTTGTCCGAGCTAGACTAGTCTCAGCTTTTTGTTGTTGTTATTTCAACTATTAATTTTTTCATTTCTATGGTACGCCTATAGTCCCTTCGTCTAGGTGAGTCTAATTCCTTTTAAGAAGCCTATTCAAGAAGGAAACAAAACATTAAATAAAGGAAGAGCCACCCTATCCTCTTCCTCCTTGCGGTGCCGGTGTCTCTACATCCCAAGTATACACTAAATAACGTATGCCGCCTCAGGTTGTATAGCCGGTGGGAGCCATTGTTGTATCTGGGCTAGTAGACCAGGTTCCTTTGCTAGCCGCACACCTCGTGGATGGTTCTGTGGCGGGATAGGATATGTATGCCTAATGTTTTGGAGCTCAGCTAGTCGGTACTCAAAGGAGGCATGTGGGCTCCCATGGCAGCAAGCCTATGGTCACATGCATCTATTCGTCTCATGTACCCTACCCAACAGCAAGGGCATCCGAAGATATGATTTCTTTTCCCCAATCTTTTTGATGGCAAAGATAGAATGGAAGCAGCCATATGATAGGATTAGAACCTGCCATCTCTATGCCAAATTTCCTTACACTTAGCAAAATGGGTGAACCATGGAGACATACTATCTTTTCTCACACCCCACATACATATCTAGAAGAATGTGGATTGAATGTAAGTGTGTGCTTGTGTGTGTGCACATGTGTTTAGTTATCTACCTAGTAAAAAAACATGTTTTTTTACCCATCATGAGAAAGAAGTATCAATTAAAGCACTACGTCTTTGAGTTAAAAGTCAATTAAGAGTAGGAATAGTGAGTTTAATACTAAAATGTGTCCGACCGATTAGCTAGACTAGTCTCTTTTTGGAATTATTTTTGCAAATGATTTTGTATTTTCTAGGATTCACTTATCCCTCCCTCTAGGTGAGTCTAGATCCTTTTAAGAAGGCTATTCAAGAAGGTAAAACATAAAAAAGGAAGAGTCGCCCTATCCTCTTCCTCATGCCGACTCCCGTGTCTCTGCATCCCAAAATCTACAACAAAATTACGTCCGCCACATCTAGCTCAAGAGCCGGTGAGCGCCATCGCTCTATCTTGGCTAGCGGATTGCGTTCCTTCGCTAGCCACATGCCACGCAGTTGGTGCTATGAAGGGACATGATCTGCTCGCCTATTTTTTTGGAGCGCAGTTAATTAGGGCTCAAAGGAGGCAACTCCTATGGCGGCAATATGGTGGTCATGTACATCTATTCGTCCCACTTACCTTCCACTACAGAAGCCAATTCTTCGGTCATCTTCCTATCCTCAAGTGCATATGAAGTTGTCGAGTCTTAAACTCGGCACTAGTACTACCCGGTCCCTCACGAGCATGGAATTCGATGGTGCAACACACGGAACACACAAGAACACGCGATTTTAGACAGGTTCAGGCCTCTCGATTGAGAGTAATACCCTACGTCCTGTGTGTTATGTATTGCCTTTAGTAGAGCGCTAATTGCAAGATGTCGAGTGTATGAACTTGTCCTAACTTCTAGGAACTTGTCGAACTTGTAAGAACTTGTGCTTCTAGGGCTCCCTACCCCCGCCTTATATGTCCGAGGAGGCAAGGTTACATGTAGAATCCTAGTTGGATACAATATCTACATACTTAGAAACTCTATCTCTAAGCTTCCTTATCAATTCGTAGTCCTACTCGGTCGGTCTTGTACTTTCCTTAAGGATTAATCCAGTCTTGTTGTCCGCCTTTGTTTCCATACCAGTCTTATGGAACCTTCTGAAATCCTATACCGGTCGGTGTGTCTCTGTGGGCCCGCCCCACCGGTCTTATGTCTTCAATATGCCACCATGTCCTTGATAAATCATTCTTCTGATCAATGTATACCCGTAAGGTAAGTCTACGATAGCAGCCCCCGAGTAATTTTTGATTTGACATTGAATAAGACCGACCAGTCTTCCGCATGTTGGTCCGATTCCAATGTTAAATTAAAAAGAACTCTAATCTTCTGCAATACTTCTTCTTTCTTCAAGACGCTTCAAAAAGCCAAAAAATTGGTATTTTATCCTCCATACCACCTAATTAGGTGTGCAAAAACAAAAGTATTTTCCTTCTAGTGCGCTGGTTAGGTGCACCCAATTGGGTATAGCCCCCGACTCTTGGATCTTTTGAACTCCTTCCAAATAATGCAAGAGTCCACTACTTGATTCTTCATTATTTCCTTCAATATGCAATCTCTACGGACCGCTTCTTTCAATTTCAATCATTTTCCACTTCCCGAGATCTCTGCAGATCGCTCTTGAACACGGTGCACCGGTCAGTGCACCTAATTAGGTATAGCCGTCGATTCTTGTATCATTTGAGGATCGCAAATAATGCAAGAGTCTTTCTTGAGAGACTATGCTTTATTATTTTCCATCAAATCACATTCCTCTCAAGCAAGTTCTGCCAAGAACATATTTTTCAGACCGGTCATACCGGTCAGAACTTCATATCTCCCGGAGATTCACACCAGTTTGGCATAACATACGGCCTAAATCAGCATGAACTCATAATCCGCTTAGTGAAATTTCACTAAAAATCAAAATTCTGGTTGATCAAACCAGTTTCCCAATTATCTTACATCGACTCGAGTCTCCAAGGCCTATAATCAGCCGAATGATTAACACCCAGGGCCTAAGGCATCTAATTTCACAATACTTAGTTAGGCAAGACCTAATTGTCTTCGATGTAACCAGCCTCATTATTCAATTTTCTCAAACAATCCAATTTGATATTCCAATGTTATCGCGACCGGGCACTCCGTACCTCGGACCGCTCAAACATTTGCAAAATAGCCCTCGTGATTATTCAAATCACGTAGACCGTTCCTTTGTAACTCTTTAACATCTTCCGCCAAGAACATACTTTTTGACCGATCCGGACCGGTGTCAAATCTCATACTCCCGATGATTCGCATCGGTCATAACTCGATATTCCGCTTATCGAATATCGCTCAAATCCAAATTTCTGATCGATCAAATCAGTCGCCAAAATTCACACAATAAACTCAAATTTTTCACACCTATTATCAGCCGAATGATTAACACCCGGAGCCTAAGGTTAACCAATCAGTCGGACAGCGAGTCTTCAACCCGATCGGTTTGTTGTATAAATCACTCCGTAAATCATATATTCGGGCTAAAAATGCTTAACGGACTCGAGCATCAAACACTCGGACCGGTCATCACAATTGGCAAAAGAGCCCCGTGATTCTCCAAATCACGTGGACTTCTCCTCTGTCGCCGCACCCCAGATCGGTAGCACCGGTACATCAAGTGGTGCCGAAACCTAATTCTTAGTCCATTGTATCTGTAAAAATAATGAAAGAAGTATATAAATATGCTCATATGTAAATAAATACTCTAATATTTTGTTTACTGCAAATCTCAAATTATTTCCAGATTCTTGACCGGTATTTATATGTTTTCCTTACTTCAACATATAATATTTTCTCCTTTCGCGCAAACTGCAGCGGTCCAGATTAATCATTATATGCCTAATGTAATTTCAACTTTAATAACCGGTCACTCCAATTTCAGAAAACTTAAATTTTACCATCCTGATTCAACCAATCAAGTCTATAACCAAGCAACGATGGTTAATTCAACACAAACCAACTATGACATGACCACCGGCTCTAATCAGCATTAGGTATAGCTCATAGCGGTGGTCTACTTAACAAAATCGAGCCGTATAGAAAAAATGACCGGTCTTAGAACTCAGGATCACAAATTATTAACCGATCGCTCTTAAATAGCAGCCGTGTGGCATGGTATATTAATTCAAAATTAAGATTCCAAGATAAATAAAACCATGCAGATAGGTAAAGATTGACATATTTCATATTATCAAAAAGCTATCATGAGCATCACATTATATAAGTTTAAACACAAAAACTTAAGTGTAAAAGCAACTTAGCTGGTTTATTGGGCGTAGCCCCGAGCTCGGGCCGAAGATGATGTAGCCAGTCGATGAGTAGTTTGACGATCGCGCTCAGCTCAAGACAACATCTCCGTGCAGTAGCAACGCTTAAAATCGAAAAGGACGTCCGATGTAGATGGTTGAAGGCGACATAATCGATCAAAACCGAAGATCAGCAGCCGCGCTAATGCTCAAGACCGCTTCCGAGCAGCAGCGACGCTCTAAATCGAAATTGAATACTGGTGAAGATGGTTGAAGGCGACACAATCGGTCAAAACTGAATATTAGCAGCCGCGCTAATGCTCAAGACCATGTCCGAGCAGCAGTTGTGCTCCAAGTTGAAGTCGACGACCGATGAAAACTGTTGAAGACGATCGGTCAAAACCGAAGATTAGCAGCCGCGCTAATGCTCAAGGTCGCGTCCAAGCAGCAGCGGCGCTCCAAGTTGAAGTAGACGACCGGTGAAAGCAGTTGAAGACGGCGTGACCGGCCGAAACTAAAGATAAGCAGCCACGCTAATGCTCAAGACCGTGTCCGAGCAGCAGTGACGCTTGACGTTGAAGCCGACGATCGATGAAACCTGTTGAAGATGGCGCGATCGGTCGAAATCGAAGATTAGGAGCCGCACTAATGCTCAAGACCGCGTCCGAGCAGCAGCGACGCTCCAAGTGGAAGTAGACGACCCATGAAAGCTGTTCAAGACGACGCGATTGGTCGAAACGGAAGATTAGCAGCCGCGCTAATGCTCAAGACCGCATCCGAGCAGTAGCGGCGGTGGTCGTCATCCCGCGACAGCGCTCATCATCGTTGTCATCGTAGCGGCGATCCTTGCCTTGCAACACCGCTCGTCATCGTCATCATGACGGCAGTCATCATCCTGCACCGGTCGTCGCTCCGTGACACCGGTCATCATCACACGATGGCAGCGGTCGTCATCCCATGACACCGCTCATCATCATCGTCATTGTGGCGGCGATCCTCGCTCTGCAACACGGCTTGTCGTCATCGTCGCCACGGAGGTCAACATCCTGCACCGGTCGTCGCTCCGCGACATCGGCCGTCGTCACACGGCGGTGGCGGTTGTCGTCTCGCGAGACCGCTCATCGTCGTCGCGGTGGCGGTCCCGGCCCTGCAATGGTTGTCGCTCCGTGACACCTGTTGTCATTACACGACGACGGCGGTTGTCAACCTGCGACACCGCTCGTCGTCGTCGCGATGGGAGTCCTGCGACACCGCTCGTTGTCGTCGTCGCGGCGATGATCGTCATCATGACGGCGGTCATCGTCCTGCACCTATCATTGCTCCGTGACACCGGTCGTCGTCGTAGAACGAAGTCGAGAGACCCGAAGCGGATCGTGAAGCTTGTAACGAAGTCGAAAGTAGAAGCCATCGAATTATCCAAAAACTCGCTGGGACCCCTACCGGCGCGCCAAATGTCGAGTCTTAAACTCGGCACTAATACTACCCGGTCCCTCACGAGCATGGAATTCGATGGTGCAACACACGGAACACACAAGAACACGCGATTTTAGACAGGTTCGGGCCTCTCGATTGAGAGTAATACCCTACGTCCCGTGTGTTATGTATTGCCTTTAGCGTAACGCTAATTGCAAGATGTCGAGTGTATGAACTTGTCCTAACTTCTAGGAACTTGTAAGAACTTGTGCTTCTAGGGGTCCTTGCACCCGCCTTATGTGTCCGAGGAGGCAAGGTTACATGTAGAATCCTAGTTGAATACAATATCTACATACTTAGAAACTCTATCTCTAAGCTTCCTTATCAATTCGGAGTCCTACTCGGCCGGTCTTGTACTTTCCTTAAGGATTAATCCAGTCTTGTTGTCCGCCTTTGTTTCCATACCAGTCTTATGGAACCTTCCGAAATCCTATACCGGTCGGACACCACTCGTAGGCCCGCCCCACCGGTCTTATGTCTTCAATATGCCACCATGTCCTTGATAAATCATTCTTCGGATCAATGTATACCCATAAGGTAAGTCTACGACGAAGTTATGGTTTATTTTCCCCAGTCCTTTTTGTTGGCAACGATAGAATGGAAGCAACCATATGAAAGGATTAGAACTTGGCATTTCTATGCTAAATTTCCTTACATGTACTACAATGGGTGAATCATGGAAAAAAATATATTTTCTCACACAACAGCATACATATATAGAAGAATGTGGATTAAAGGTAAGTGTGTGTACATGTGTGCGTCTCTAAGTCTCTCGTGAAGCTCTATGAAGCATATGCTCATCTTATGGTCAAGCACGGTGAGCTCTAGCCACCACGGATGTTTCTTCCACTCTCTGTCCCTCGTCACCGATGTATTTTTGGCCACTTTTCGGGGCCGGTGACACCACCAACATGTTAGCACCTCACATTGAGCACGTAGAGTAGGATTCCGTCGTGGTTGTCCGCCGTCGAGCCAACTCCGGCACGGCCGCTGCCGCCGCCATGGCTGCTCTGTCGGGGCCATGGCGTTGTTGGGCCCGATAGCTTTCGCCCGGAGCTTGTTAATCTTTTTGTGATTTTATCTATTCCAAAGATTTATTCAAACTTCCAAAATTCTTAGAATATTCATCTGAATTCAGAAAAATACAAATAAATTTTTGAGTTCATGAAATTGTGCACTATTTTATGGTTTATTTAAAATAATTTATGTATTTCCTAAATTTAGTTTATTAGAAACAATTTCCTTTTCCTTTATTTAGTTTAAAGCTAATTATCTATTTAATGCTAATTAGGGTTTTATTTTTTGATAAATCCTTTTTCTTTAATGAAGAAGATACTGCAAATAAAATTAAAATTAAGTTCTTTTTCTATAAAATAGAGTGTCGCACTTGTCATTTCATGTGGTACCTGTTAGTCTGTTAAATTATCAATCGCGTCGATGCATTCATCCTATGTCTTGCCTCCCATATTCATGCATGCATGTTATTGATCGGCACCATATCGATACTCGTCATAGAAATCGAATCCGTTCAACAGCAAGTCAAGGCATATCCCGAAGAGGTGACTATCAACGGAAACCCTGCACATGATAGCACCAATCCCGAAGCAGTCCGACAAGCAGCCGAGGTAAATCTAGAAGAGGCGATCGTCGACTCGAATGCCGCACCTCGAAGAAGCTAACTTTGCTACGGTTAAAGGCAAGCCCTGGTACATCCCACATGTGTTTTAAACTGTTTCTCTTTTAACACAGTCAATTGGAGTCATCATTGTGGATCAGGTTGTAAGAGTTGGTTGCCACCCTAGATGCATAAGGAGGATCCCTATTTTATCCTTTACCATGTGTTGGTTCAAGTAGCTCGATAGTTTCTATGTTAAAGTCATAGTGTAACGGTAGAAGTTGAGTGGTGTCGAACACTACTTGCGAGATATGGGATGATGACATGATGTGGTTGATGCTAAGAGGAAATATAAGATGAAGTTGAAGTTGAAGTTCAACGAGGAAGATGAAATGGAGACCGGACGGGCCCCGTAGGAGAAAGGGCAAAGACAGGTGTCTTGCAAGGTGGTAGCCCCGTTTGTGTCGATCAAGGACATTCCGTTGTTGGTCCTGCTGAGCAAGTATTGAACGTACCTATCTACATGCTGGTGTTATGGGCCCGAGTAAGCTAATGTACCCCGACTTCCTAGTGGTTCAACGTCGCTAGCTTTCTTTGCTGGCTATGTTGTTTTTACTTTGGGACAAGGTCTCCCTAGGAGGGAAATGGTGGTCGCTCGGAGATAACGTCTAGGATGGGTATCATGTGGGGTCTCTATATTCCCGAGGGAGTTGGAAACGGACTGGCCTAGTTAGCAGGAAAGGTTATCATACATGACCAATGTGATGCACATATGTTGTGTAGTCGGGTTTTCCCAGCTGTTGAAATCAATTTGAAACATTATCCCTCGCAGTAATGAGCACCGCTTGTTCACCGTGTAACATCGTAGTTAATCAAGAGGAATGCGAGATGAGAAGAGAAAAGGTGATTGAAAGTTGAATAATTCTTTTGCTTGCAAACTTGGTTGTAGTAGTTACATGTTGCAAAACAATGCTCCTAATGAACTTAATCTTGAGCTAAAATTTGAAAGTAAGGATCCACTATTAGTGTTGTTTTGCAAAGCAGAGTTAACCACAGCCAGAAAGTCTTTGCATACTAGGCATCAGCCTGAGCATACGAGTAGCATTCTAGAAGTTGAGCGAGTTTCCAAGGGACCTTCTCTTAAGTGAAAATGCATCCCTACATCTTGAGGACATAAGACCTGTGATTTATGGGGGGATCAATACAACACTCTTGTTGGTTTGTTTTATTTAATACAGAGTGTAACTTTAGTTTTGTTATACTTTTAACTTCCGCTGCAAGAACTTATTTGTTTTTGACAATGCCTGTTGTAACAATTTTCCGCTGCAAAACACTATGATTTTCAAAACCTGGCTGTATTATATCATAATGTAATTATTTCTGGGTTTGTATGAATGTATGCACTGTTGTAACTCTCTTCCTCGAGTATCCCTCTGTACTGATCTTGATTATCCCGGAAGGGATGTCACATCTACATCCCAAAATCTACACCAAAAATGATGTCTCCTGCCTCCGGTAGAAGAGCGATCGACTAGGCTCCTTCGCTAGCCGCATGCCTCGTGGTTGGTGCTATGTTGGTACTCGATGTGCTCACCTATTTTGTTTTTGGAGCGCAGCTAATCGACACTCAAAGGAGGCAACTCCCGTGGCGGCAAGCTAGTGGTCGTGTACATCTATTCGTCCAACGACAGAAGCCAATTCTTCGGTCATCTTCCCATCCTCAAGTGCCTCTGAAAGTATGATTTCTATTCCCCAATATTTTCTGTTGGTAAAGATAGAATGGAAGTAACCATATGATAGGATTGGAACATGCCATTTCTGCACCAAATTTCCTTTGGCTATCTCCAACGGGTCACCCGTATGGTGACCCATACCCAAAATGGGTTGTAAAATAAAAAATACAGGCCTCCAACGGATGACCCAAATATGTGACCCATTTTAGGTGCCGACACATAGAAGACTGTGGATTGAAGGTGTGTGTGCATGCGTGCGCGTGTGTTCAATTATGTACCTAATTAATAACTCAATTACATGTTCTTTTACCCATCATGAACAAGAAGTATCAATTAAAGCACTATATCAAAGTATCAAAACCTCTCGAAATTAGATGACACTTATATTCATCTATCTGATTAATAATTGTCACTAGTATCTTTAGAGTACTCATGTAGTAAATAGGTAGAGAAGAGAGTGTTAGGAATTGAGCACAACACAGTAATCTGGTATATAGTTTATGACTGGTGTCCTGGTTGTACACATGGAAATCCTGAGTATGGGAAAGGCATTGTACCAATCTGACAATTAATCAAAGATGCCAGCCAAGATATGCATTCTTTCTGGTTCTACATTGATTGGCAGCATTATTAACTTGGCATAATTTACCCTTAGTCCTGTTGATGAGGCAGAAGCATTCAAAAGGGCTTTCAGAGTAAGAGTTGTTGAGACCAGGCTTGCGTCACTAGTAAAGTGTCATCAACATATTGGATAATTGAAAAGTCTGCATCAGGTGATAGTTGAAGTGGTAGATGGAATAGTCCTTGTCTTATTGCTTTATTCATGATAGATTTCAGTAGTTCCGTTGCATGTACAAATAGTATGTGAGAGAGGAGCCTCGTTGTAGTGGATGGTTTTCTCAGGAATTCCATTGAGTAGAAATGACGACGTTCCATTGTTTAGTATCATAGTCATCCAATGTATCAATTTTCTTCCAAATCCCTTTTTGTTAAGAATATCTATAATTGTTTGATGCTCGATTTTGTCAAATTCTTTCTCAAAGTCCAATTTTAGCATATCAATATCCTTCTTTGACTTGTGAAAAGCTAAATAGTCTTGGATACTCAAAAGCCCAAGCTAAATAGTCTAGGACGCTCCTTCACTTACTGAAATCATATTGGTTTTGATGAACTAGCTTCAACATGATAACATGCAACTGCAATCTGTTTGCAAGAAGCTTTGTGGTCAATTTGATTGTTGCGTTAAGCTAAGTTGTGGGACTAAAATCATTTATTATTTCAGCATGAACTTTTTTGGGGACAAGTGTGACGTGGGATCCATTTATACTCTGCATGCAAATGTCTCCATGATAGAAAGCTTCAATTAGCTGATAGAAATCTAGAGCAATGACATACCAACATTTCTTTATAAAATCTCCGTTGAAGCCATCCGGATAGGTGATTTGTTGCTTGGCAGTTCCGGAATCTATCAATTTCGTCCTTTGTGAAAGGTGATTCAAGCCATTCCAAGTTATCCATTGTTGTTAAAATGTTGTCCAGGTCAAAGTGCATTGTTGGTGCTTCTGAGGTTCCAACCTCTCTTTATATGTCTCCCACAAGTGTTCTACTTTCAGACTGGGTTGTGTATGTGTGGCTATTTTCATCAGTGATACTAGTAATGGTATTCCTTCTATGTTGGGAAGAGGCTCTGGCATGAAAATATTTAGTGGAGCATCACCAAACTTTGTCCACTTGATGTGGCCTCTTTGTTTCCAGTATATTTTCCGCCAATGAAGTAGTGTTTGGGTATGCTCATTAACTATTTGTTTGAAATTCCATTTTTCTAGTGTTAGGTCTCTATACTCCTGATTTGTATCCAGTAACTAGGAAACAAACTTATTATTAGCAATGATTGCAGCAAGATTGGGTAGTTTGGAAGCCCAAGTTCTAAGGTTACTCCTCAAGTTCTTGAACTCTGTTATTACCTACAACTAGTATGACATGTTTAATAGTATAATTAGGGATTCAATATTTATATTTAATCATAACTAATAAAAAAGTTAGGGTGGACACATACCCGTATGTTCTCGAAAGTATTTCCCTATAATCAGAGAATGACTTTTCTGGACATAGGGGCATGTGCCCACCCTAGCTTTTTTTATTAATTATGGTTAAATGTACATCCTTTTGGCTATTTACATCCTTCTTGAACTTTCTTCATAAACTCATGCTCCATCCAGTAGTTTTAAAATCGAAAAATTTTGGGCTTTGGAATGGTGCATTTATTGTTATCAAACATGGTTTGGACTATTGGTTCTTATGTTTATATTCAGTTGTTATTTCTATCAATAAAGTTCCTTTTTGCCAGATGTAAACATCCTACATATCAGTGTGATCATTTATACCTAAGTACACCGGCACACAAGCTTAGGACACATGCGTCTGCGTTAGGAGGTTGCATTTTCCATGTGAACATCAATAAGCCAGCAGCAGGTCATTTTATTTGTTCTTTTGTTAGGGATTCCGATCTACAATATATATTACGGTCCTTAGAGAGCATATACCAATTGATGCATACATACGTGGTTGGTAATTTTGCATCATCCTGGCCTTTTTTTTCCTTGTCAACTACAGCTCATGTACACACAGAAATGAGCGTGCACGGTGTCTTTGTCTCTCTATATAAGACTGTCCGTCTACACAGGTACAATATGATCATAGATACAAATCACTAAATTTCACCATGGCACCTTGCGTCGCTTCTTCTTCTCTGACAAACCCACCACTGTTTCCAAGCAGCAGGCCGCCGGCAGCACCGGCACCTCGCCGGAGCAGCGATCTTCTGGTCACCACTACTCATCCAGCAACAACCTTGAACCCCATGCAAAGCCTCCTCGCAAAGGCCGCCGACTTCCTGGAAGACCGCGTCATCTCCCCGCTGGAGTCGAAGAAGCCCCTCCCGTGGCACGTCGACCCGGCCGTCCAGCTCGCCGGCAACTTCGCGCCGGTGTTGGAGTCGCCGCCGGCGAGCAGCCTACGTGTCACCGGCGAGATGCCCCCGTCGCTACTGGGCGGCGTCTACGTCCGTAACGGCGCGAACCCGCTGTTCCCGCCGCAGGGCGGGTACCACCTCTTCGACGGCGACGGCATGGTCCACGCCGTCACCATCTCGCCGGACGCGGCGACGGCCACGTACGCGCGGCGGTTCACGCGGACGAACCGGCTGGTGCAGGAGGCCGCGCTGGGCCGGGCCGCGTTCCCGAAGCCCATCGGCGAGCTCCACGGGCGCACGGGCCTGGCCCGCCTCGCGCTGCTGGGCCTCCGCGCCGCCGCCGGCCTGGTGGACCCGGCCCGCGGCGCCGGCGCCGCCAACGCCGGCCTCGCCTTCTTCGGCGGCAGGCTGCTCGCGCTCTCCGAGGACGACATGCCGTACCACGTCCACGTCAGCGGCGGCGGCGACCTCCGCACCGTGGGCCGGTTCGACTTCGCGGGCCAGCTGAAATCGCCCGTGATCGCGCACCCCAAGGTGGACCCCGCCACCGGGGAGCTCTTCGCGCTGAGCTACGACGTGGCCAACAGGCCGTACCTGAGGTACTTCCACGTGGACCCGGTCACCGGCGAGAAGTCGGCCGACGTGGCGGTGGAGCTCCGGCGGCCGACGATGGTGCACGACTTCGCCGTCACGCAGGGGTACGCCGTCATCCCGGACCAGCAGATGGTCTTCGATCTGTGGCGCATGCTACGTGGCGGGTCCCCCGTGGTCCACGACAACAGCAAGACCTCACGCTTCGGACTTCTCCCGCGGTACGTCTTTCATGCATGCATGCATGTGTCAGCACATCAACTCCATACTCCTGCTTCTTCTGCGTATATATATAAGTGAAGAGAGGCAGAAGGGCAATAATCACACTACTACTCTCGCCTCCTTAATTAGAAGTGATGGTATATACAGACCATCTGCACAAAAGTTCAGAAGTGCTGCTATATACAGACCATCTGCACAAAAGTTCAGTAAGTGCTGGTATATACATACCATCTGCACAAAAGTTCATTCGCTCACGCATGAATCGTGTTTATATATCTCGATACACTCCATCTGCACAGGCTTACAAAAGTTTTTGCCTCTATATATAGAAAACGAAAGCCTTTTTTTTTTCTTTTGTGCTGCTAAAATTAAAAGCTAAATGCATACGACCTCTATATAGGAATCATGCTACTACTCCTGCGAGCTATACATACGATCTGTACAAAAGTTTAGTGCTGATGCATGCGCATGCGTCATCATCTCTGCTTCTATACATTGCAGATCCTGCACAACCATAAATATAAATACTTTCCCCATATAAATAAATAATTATAAGTACGAACAAAATTAGCTCTCTAGAGAGAATATAAGTGCACATACTATATTGCGGTCTACGTTTTCTTCTTAAAAACCAAAGCATGATTTTGGAATACAGTAGAACAAACTACAAAAACTATTGAATCAAGATTCAAAATAAATACTCCATTGGTCGATTCTTTTATTGTTGTCTGTAAGACAAAATAGCTTAATTCAAATTTTCACGAAAAAAAATCCTAAGACAAATAAAGATAAAATTTTTATTATACGATAAATGTAATTTCTTATAACTATACAAACACGAGAAATATAGAATTTTAGAAGTATACAAGACTACAGTTAAATTTCATAAAAAAATAACACATAGCCATATGGCCACATATGAAGTGGGGGCATATGCCCTCACTAGGATATTGTTGCACATTTTGTTTTCCTTGCAAATGAATTACAACGATGACTTGTTTAAAATTAAAATCCCTTGTGTTTATGAACTATTATATTTTGACTATCCAAAATTATATGATAGCAATGTTTAGAAATAATTAAACTTTGCTTCTACTGATTCTAGTTATTCAATCAATACTTTCATAACAGGCTAGGTGCAAAAATTTCAAACTGAAATGATTATGTTTATTTCAAAAAAATGGCATCTTCATTGCTTATTCTTGTTTCCCAGTATAATCTGTCACTATGAAATACTATTAAGTTTTATTGTTGTTTGGAGTTTTCATAATATGTTAGTAAAGAGGCCATGTGTTCTTTGCGTATAAATTAATTAATTATGCCTATCTGCAATATAATGACCATGCAATTACCATGACCGGTGCAAAATCAAAACAATCCTGAAATGTTGTGGTAAAAGTCGTATACGGTCTGACTAAACGTTTGCACACAACACAAACAATTGTACCTGGTAACAATTCTACCTGACTGAGTATTCTTGAGGAGTTTAATTAAGATTTTCATTTCATTTCTCCGGGTAACAATTTCGGTCAGGTACGACCGCGACGACTCCCGGATGCGTTGGTTCGATGTACCGGAGTGCTTCTGCTTCCACGTGTGGAACGCGTGGGACGAGGCCGACGCCGTGGTGATCATCTGCTCCTGCATCACGCCGCCGGGCGCGCTCTTCTCCTCCGACGCGGGCGACAAGTCGAGCGTGCGCGCCACGCTATCCGAGATCCGCCTCGACCTCCGCACGGGCCGATCCACCCGCCGCGTGCTCGCGCCAGAGCTCAGCCTCGAGGCCGGCACGGTGAACCGGTCCCGGCTCGGGCGGTGCACGCGGTACGCCTACCTCGCCGTCGCCGAGCCCTGGCCGCGCTGCCGCGGCGTGGCCAAGGTTGACCTGGCCACCGGGGAAGCCATTGCCGTGCGCGAGTACGGTGCCGCCCGGTTCGGCGGCGAGCCGACGTTCGTGCCGGCGGCGGCACACGGGGAAGAGGACGACGGGCACTTGGTGGTGATGGTGCACGACGAGACGGCAGGCTCGTCGGAGATGGTGGTGATGGACGCGAGGAGCATGGAGACGGTGGCGACGGTGAAGCTGCCGTGCCGGGTGCCGTACGGGTTCCACGGCGTGTTCGTCACAAGGGACCAGCTCGCCGCGCAGACGGCGGATTGCTAGCTAGCGGCCGGGGCTGAATGTTTTCAAGATATTTCTGCAGCTGACTTAACTCTTGTTTTTTTTATTTCTTCAGTCTTGTACATATGTATATGCTCATGCTGCTCTGTCGTCAGTACTCAAGATATTTGATGCTTTCACATATCCACATAGAAAGGAACATCGGCTTGACATAAAGTAGTTCTGGCAAATGCTGGGTGTGCTGCGGGGTTGCTGATCTTTGTATAGTTGTGCACTGATGTTCCAACTTGAATGCAAGTTTTTGCTGCAGTTGTAATATAAAAAAACTTGAATTATTATTACTTCATTTTTTCTCAGCTTCAATGGACTGAAATTTCGAGAAACTTTCAATTGGCATGATTTTTTGCGAAAGGAAATTTCATTGATTTGTTTTCGAAAAATGAGCAGCTCTTTCATTTAAGAAGAAAAAAATAGTTTAGTTTACGGTACATAGGAATTACATTGGAGATAAATTAAAGGACACCCAACACTCGAAGTTCTAACTTTATCCATTTCCTACTGCCTGATCACCATCGACCTGATGTCCAAAAGCAATCTATCCTCAATTCCTCTCTTATTAGTGTGACTACCTCTTTTGGTTGTTGAGCCTTTTGCTGGAAAATACATCGGTTTCTTTCTTTCCATGTTCCCCACATTGTGTAAATCATGATCGTTGCTCTGTTCCCATTTTCATCCTTTGGTAGTCCTGCAAGTTTTGCACTCCACCATGACTTTTTTATAAGGAAAATATATTAACTTAAAAAGTCCATTACATTTTCACTCTATAGGATAGAGTGTGAATCCGTGCACGCGCACGTGCTAACACATATCCAACTGATATGCCAAGGAAGGTGACATGCCCTAGATCGAAATCGTACATGGCATACATGGCAGAAATATATGATAAATGAACAACAACGACCAAATCTAGGAGTGGAGTTCATCGGGCTAGCTGTCCGAAGATCACCAAAAGGGCCTCGCTGCATTAGTTGAGGTTGATCGAGGGGTGTAGCGCCTGCATGGAGGAGAATCGTCGATGAAGACTAATATGTTTGTAATTCATCCGGACACATATCATAGGCAGATACACCACCTCTAGATAGCAGATCATCAGAAGCCAGACTTATTGCATCAGAGTCGTAGTGAAGGAGCACCAATAGCGGTTGCGGACTATAGAGAGTCAACGAGTATGGTCTACCGTTGTCGAGGACGTCGATGCTGCAGGTACTTGTGTAGAGGATGTAACTTGCTATCATTGTCATCGTCGCGGAGTAGCAAACAGTCGGTTGAGTGTGGTTGTGCTTGTGCGTGAGCGCCACGGCCAAGATGCGAGCCCCATCTCCATGGGACCAGCAGCCGAGGACCACATGAGGGAGCCTTCCGCGGTGGCACCAAGCTAGGCCGCTGGCTCTAAGGTCCAAGAGGGTTGCGTTTACCTTGGGGACTGGGAGGCCGCCCGCACCGATGCATAGTTCGTCGGCCCGGAGGTCCAGACCGACGCTGGGACTCCCGACCAGCTCGAGTCTGCATGCAGCTTGGCGGCTGACAAGGGCGACACTCAGGGAGGCCGCCACGGATGTGGACTGAGCCACCTGGATCCGGGCTTGAGAAGCCCAGATTTGGTGTTGGTGCTGGCTGGGGCAAGGTGGAGATGGAGGGGGAAGGGGTACCCAGGTTTGAGCTCTCTTCTGTGAACCATATTTATGTTGTTCCCCATGTGTCACTTTTACGGGAGGTTCTCCCATGCACGTGGGCTCAAAAAATTTCCGCCAAAATTATTGGCTGTACATAAGACAAGAAATCTTTACAAATACATACCGGCAAAGGTAAGAGGGAAAGAAAAAATGAAGAGCAGACCACACTCTAGACATCGGCTTCATACATTGGGCATAATTTCTTTAGCACAAAACAACTTTGTCCAAGTGATGAACTGCTAACTCTCGTCATCTTTAAACAATGAGGAATATGGTACATCGTGATGGATATGAACATCGTGATATTTGACAATTGGAGTTGGCTAATTCCAATGTATCATCAAGCACTAGGAGGAGCCCAAATATCTATACCCTAAGGCCTAGGAAATCCAGGAGGCTTGATGATTGTGGCTGGGTCCTTTCCTCCGTTTTTGAAGGCAGATGTCTGAGGAATGCCCTAACTGCACCCGTCACCCCATCTTCAGATTCCATGGCTTTAGCCAACTCCACGGCCTTTTCTTTCACCTGAGAATACGTGGGAATTACATATATATATATATATATATATATATATATATATATATATATATATATATATATATATATATATATATATATATATATATATATATATATATATATATATATATATTATGGACAATGGAAGACTAGTCGTGAAATCACATAAACATGTAAAGATGACACGCCATATACATATATATATATATACACACACTAATGCGTTAGCAGTATGCAAATAACTGGCCAAACATAATGGGGCGACCACTGACGTGTCATCTTTACATGTTTATGTGATTTCACGACTAGTCTTCCATTGTCCATAATATTTTACAGTGAACTCTCAAAATACCCTTGCTTTTGACATGCATGTTTTAAATTTCTGTTATGCATTTCAAGTATCAAAAGGGTGGAAATACGACAGAATTTACACTACTGGCTAGCTAACACCTCATAAACCATGAAATTACAGAACTTACCATTGGCTCCAGCATGAAGTTTATAGCATCAACCAATTTCTGTAAACCAAACTGATCAACTGGAATAGGTGGAGGCCCTAGCCCTCTAGCATGCACACGGTCACCCCAGAATGGCTGGTCGCCAAAGAAAGCCACAATAGTTGTAGGGCACTGCAAATCACAAACTCGAGTAAATAAGTATTGTCCTATACTAATATTATCAAAAATGAACGCAGTTTAAAGACATGCTTGACTCGATCATATGTCAAATTCAACCCCATAGAATATGCACAAAACTTTTCATTCTTTATTAACCAAAACAAAAACAGATTGGATTGATTCTAGTAGGTAAGTGCGTGGTACTTTTCTCAAATTTGCCCCTTTTCAATAGCACTGTCAAATCAAGGATGTGTGAAACCCTTCTGGGGTGAGAATGAACAGTATGTTGTTAACAGAGGATAGAGAGCTTACTGCAGCTTTGAGTCCAGCAGCTGTTGTTCCAGCACCACCATGATGCACCTATGTGGAGGTAAAAATAAGTGTCCTCACAAACACTTATGCTCAAATCTATTCACTAATATAAGATAATTTGTCTGAACTGCAAGTGCATAACCAAAATAAAAAGATAGTATGCTCCAACAAGATCAGTCACAAATGTCTTACCACTGCCTTGCACTGCAGAAAAAGCCAGTCATGAGGGCAGCTGTCCAGAAAATATAGAAAATCGTTTGGCTCTGCCACTGCCACGAGTTCTGAAGTTGTCACAATAAAAACGAAATATATGCCCAGCAAATAATTGAATAAGCTCAGATGAACTTACCGGTCTCAAGGCCGCCCCAGCTTTTGTTAATAATACCTCTCTGTCCAGTAATTTGGAGTGCTTGGACAATGATTTCAGTCATCTTTTGTGCCTCTTGAACTGGCTAGTATATCAGGAGAAAGACAAGTTAATTGTTGAAAAGATTAACAAGAGGCTATGATTGCTCTCAATTCAATCTCTGGCTCCGTTTTGCGTTGCAGTGGCTTTTAAAAAGCTTTTCTATTATGGTTTTATTTTTATTTGAAAAAATCTTTTTAGAATCTGCTACAACAGAAATCAAACAAGAGAACGCAACTCTAACTACCTAGATTACAAAGCACAGCAACCATAAACAAAGCGTCAAATGATAAGGTCGCAAGCACAGAACACTGAATTGTACAATTATTTTCAAACATTCAAATATATTGTTACCAAACTTTGTATCCTGCTCATGCCACGTAAGAGAATCAAACCAAAAACCATCAAGGTAAGATGGCAATTTCTTGTTCAATCGCCATGTTTCGTAGTGACTGATTGGATGATGGAACATGTCTACTGGAACTATGAAGGAATCCATGTCACAGCAGCAAGGAACGAGTGCAGAAATTTGACAAACTAAAAACATTTGACAGTAAAAACTGGCATATGATGCTGGAGGTTGACTGATCATAAACCAATTGCAAATTGATCTCACCAAGGTGAAAACATGGAACCATGAGTCTGAATGCAGAGTGGCGCATTTGAACTTTTAGTCAAAAAAAAACTTGGCCACAAGGGGAAAGACCTCTCCTCCAGTGCTGCACTACAAGAAGAGCTCAACCGAAGCCCGGACAAAAAACAAAACTCGATCTGTGTGGTAAGACAGTGTAACATCCTGCCCAGGACTTAATAGGATTAATATAGTACTCATATCAATAAGTTGCAACTTCTTTTCTAAAAGCTCATCTCTAAAATAACTGTGAGGTTAAGCGTGCTTGGATTGAAGTAATTTAGGGATGGGTGACCGACCGGGAAGTCCTTCCCGTGTGTGCACTAGTGAGGACAAAAGTGCGTAGAAAAGACTAGTGTTGGTCTCGACGTAGGTCTTGAAGGCCTATTAAGATGCCAAATGTAAGCGGGCCCGGACTCGGAGAGGCGGGACGTTACGGATGGTATTAGAGCTGACTCCTGCGGTTTTACGGGTGCGTGTGTCGCACTTGCACATGCATAGTGTGCATGACTGATGTGGGCCCGGAGTGGTCACACAACGTGACATGCGCTGGCAGTGGGCACTCGGGTGCGGCCAAGAGAGGACGTTCCATGCTTGGGATTGACCGACGAGAATGTCGGTCATCTAAGGAGGTGAGTGTGTAACATCCTAGCCCAAGGCTTAATAGGATTGATAGAATATTCATGTCAACAAGTTGCATCTTTTTTCTAGAAACTCATCTCTAAAATAACTCTAAGGTTAATCATGTCCGGCTTGAAACAATTTAGGGATGGTGATCAACCGGGAAATCCATCTCGGGTGTGCACTAGTGAGGAAAAAGTGCACGAGAAAAGACTAGTGTTGGTCCGTGAGGTAAGTCTTGAGGACCTATTAAGCTGCCAGGTGTAAGCAGGCCCTGGTCCGGAGTGGCGGGATGTTACAGACAGTCCCCGAGGCTTTTTTAACGAGAGAAGACCTTCTCGCGCACGTCTAGAAAACCCCCGAACCTCTGCCCCAACCCTTACACAGCGGCACCGTGACCCATGTGAGACAGCCAACAACCTAGGCCAGACCTTAGACCTATGCTTTTGCATGGTGATAGACGAGGGGATTTTTTAACCCAGGCCTAAAATTCGCTCCCACGGGAGTGGTACCTAGGACCGGAGGAGTGCTATTAGAGCCACCAAACTAGAGGCTCCGGTCAAGAAAGGTCACAAAAGTCAAAAAGAAAAGCACGTGGGGATGCCGCCCAATGTGGTTCGGTCCTTAACTTTGTACTTTGAGGTGCGACCTCTGCTTCCTACACAAAGGTATACCCACCACAAGTTATCTCACACATGTCAATAAGGGGAACCAATGAGCGATCTTGTTTTACCTCAGCCTGAAATTTTTCTCGCACTGAGAATCTACCCCAGGACCCTGAGGACCCTACTGAGGCACCTGAACCATTAAGCTAAAGGCCCTTTCACACTTCTAATAAAATAGAAGAATTGTACATCTGTCAGGTAAGCTAAAAAAAGGCCCTTTCACTCCTCTAGTCAACTTTACACCATTAAGCTAAAGTCTCAAATGATAAGGCTACAAGCATTAAAATTTCAATGGCTCATTTGCTTTCATAAAAAACTACATATTGAAGAGCAAGCCAAATAATATTGCTCAGTACCATCACAAAGATCAGAGAGTTGTAAAATACCATTGTATGTGTCATTGACATGTGGACCCAGTCCCCACATGTCATTCTCACATAGGATGATATTTTGCAACTCCATGATCTTTGCAATGGTACTCACTTAAAAATTCCTATTGTCAGCATTTTTAGAAAACCTTCATGAGATAGATCAAGCAATACCGTTGATCAGACCTTTATGAAATAACAAAATGTAAGAGTAACCATGAAGCAAGGTCAAGCTGATCTTACAAGGCTGCCAAAACCAAAATATATTGGCTTCTCACCAGCTTCGATCCATTTCATAAGTGATTCAGGGGGCACATAATTAATTGGATGCAAGGTCAAGGAAGCAAAATCCAACAACATCAATCTTGGGGCCCCAGTCTGCATGCCAATAGAGATGAAAATTATAATGTGCCTCTCTGTTCATCCGGCCAACACTAGAATGTGCTGGCCCATAAGTCTGCGAAAGGGACTAGTTTCTTTTCTAACAAAATATATCCTGCAGTGACTCTCTCTAGTAGAGAAACCCTATCACAAGCTAGAGCTTCGAATCAATATAAGATAAACTATTATAATTTACAAACTTCATTCTAGACATGATGAAATAATTAACGATAGTGTCATCATAGCCAGCTACCGGGGTGACAGCATGCATGCTAGTGATATCTTATTTGCATGGAGTAACTTGATTCAAAAAATATGAAGCATAGATGTAATGTAATGTACTGAGAGATCAGTGGTAAATGTATTTGCACCATTAGCCTCGTGCAACACACTGTTGCCTTGTGACGACGAAGTGACGGGTTCAAATCCTAGAAACAGCTGTTATGGAAAGTAGGAAAAATCTATGTACAAAAGGCCCAAGTGATCGGACCCTTCTCAGCACACCCTGTACACTGAACTGTCCATTTCTAGACACTTTTTGGCATTTTCAATATAATGACTGGATGCCATAGAAAAAGGGGTGAACCGTGAAAACAAATATAAGATACAAACTTAGACCGGCGTGGGTCGCGACAAGTACAGTAGCAATGACAAGGTTAATGACTTAATGGTGCAAACTGGCCAATAATATGACATACCTTTTGGTTTAGGAACAAGGTGCGGACTCCAAATGTATCCATGAGGGATTTCATCACCAAACTTTTGTGCGCCACTTAGTGTCATTGGATGCAACTTTAATTTTTTCTTCCTAAATTCATTCATCATATCTCGCATTCCAAGCCATATCACAGAGTCCACAGTTTGGTATGAAAGCTGAAAAGGTAGACCATTATACACAAAGTCTTAGTGTCACTCTTCTCATCAAGCGCGCCCAACTAAAGTACAAAACTTAGCAGACGCCTAGGCTACTGAAGTAATTGTTCATAGCATTGTGCACTTCAGTAAAAGACAAGATGAACTCAGCACCTTAGGCACATTAAATGAATTATTTAACCCACAATATAAATAGACATCACATAGTAAAGGTTGTATGTGGCATAGAAAGCAAAAGATTACAATTAGAATGCATGAACAAAACCTAACTCATGCCACATATACCACCTTAAGGAAAATGACGTCAACCGTTTCCAAATTTTAGTAAGTCACGTATAAAGGACAATATAAAAGCACTGATGTGCCAAAAAAGAGAAAGAATCCTGTTGGAAGTAGTACTTTGCTTGAAACAGTTATGATAAAGAAATGTCAGGTTAATTTCTTGAATAAAATAAACAGTGAATAAAGAGGGTACACAAGGGGGACGCTCTTCCACACATGAAACAAGTTAAGAGACATCAGGCTTACCTTCTACTCCCTATGTTTTTAAATTGTTGATGCCGTTGAATTTTTCATTACGTTTGACTGTTCGTCTTATTCAAAATATTTTTTCAAATATGTAAAACTATCAGTCATATTTCAACTTCCTTTTGTGATAAAACGAATTACATAAAACAATTGATAATTCTTAATTTTTTTGAATAAGACGAACAGTCAAACGTAATGAAAAAAGTCATTGACGTCAATAATTTAACAACGGAGGGAGTATACTATAAAGAATGAATTTTCTGTTATTTTTGTGTCACCCTGCGACTCTCTACCCACCTCCTAATCCATCCTTGATTCAAACCACTAAAACCTTTCACAACAACCGGAATAAGAACGGGCCCAGCTCATGTTCTGCCTCTACAGAATTACTGGATCAGGTCATGCTGCCTCAGATCATGGTCTGCCAAATCACCATTCATCATCAAGTCGGTCGACGCTAGTTACTGCCTCAGATCATTGAGTGCTCCAGGTATTTGAGCAAACTGTATGTAGTGTTTGCCTTAACAATTTCATCCTTCTATTGAATTTGTTCAATGGATCAGATGCTCAATGCGAGAATGGAGATGTTACAATTATTCCCATCTTTTGTTCTAGATGTAGACTGCCATATAATTTAGGTAGTTAGGTTCTACGACATTTAATCCTCTATTTTGTGTCATATATCCCAATTCTCCTTTGCAGATTCAGCAGGCGGCAGTGTGTGAATTCGTAGGTGTTTGAGACGTAGAAGCGATGCACTGAAGTCATGAGTGGAAATGAAGGGTTTTATTGAGAGAAAATGAGGAAGACACGACAAGAGAACAGACTGATGCGCAGTTCTCGCAGGTCAACCAAGATATTTCAGAAGGTTTGTAGAAAGAAAGAAAAGGATTAATCGGTTGGTAAAAGATGTCGGTCGGTAAAACCTTTACCGACGCCACTTACAACGAATGATTGCATAAGTCGGTAAAGCCATTTACCGACCTATGGTAAGTCGTTAAGGTGGCCTTTAGCGACTAATGGTGAGATGGTTATACCGAACCGTGGTGTAGTGATTTAACCACAACATAATTGTTTTCTTTGCTAGTACAGATATGTGTTCGCTATTTTTCTTTACTTGCTTTTAGATTTGCATGTTTGTTTTATCTCTATGTTATGCGAGTTTATTCCACTTTTCTGACATTAGGCAGTAACATTGGGGCCTTGCATATGTATTGCCATAGATACATGCAAAAACTGACAGATGCTAATTTTAACTGTGGCACCAATGATCATTGTAGTTTGATGTATGATGATTGAATGGAGTAAAGTGGTCCTAACCCAAATTGGTGAAAAAAAACAAGAATTTTTCAAGCTTGCATTTTTCCTGACCGAATGCTCGTAGTAAATCATTGAGGTGTGTTACTAAGTTTATCCATCCTATGGACTCTTCATCCATTGAGGAACAGCCATAAAAGTTCAGAGATGACAGGACATCTAAAGAGGAAACATGATTGTAGAAAACCTTCCAAAGAAGATATGTAAACTTACCCGATATCCAGCAGACTGCTTCACACGAGAAAGTGGGTGTGGAAATTCACTAGTTGGCCTATATAAACACAATAAATAAGATACCCATTTAATTCCTTGGCAATTTTTTGGTGCTTCTAAAAAAGGAGGATATGAGATGCTCACGTCCACGGCATGGTAAAGAATATATGAATGGGTACTTTAAGTGCTTCTGCCACATGCGTGTGTCCTGAGCAAAATTGAGTCAAACATATCGTTATTATTGCCATTATAGATGAGTTTGTAATTGTATAAGCTCGTATTGGTGAATTTGTTAAGTAGGAACATGAGAAAAAAAACTCAATCAGGGGTCCGACGTCCCCCGACATTGTATTAAGAAGGGAACCACCGAACCCTGCGCATCACCAGCGCGCACACATATCGGCAGCCTACAAGGCGCTCTCACATGCGGGCAGCCAGGGAGCAAGCAGGGAGGTGGGCACGTTATTTGGTAAGAAACGGGAGTCGAGCCGGGAGCTCAAACTCGCGTCGGCCCTAGCGCTCTTGCCACTCGCGCTACGCGTGGTTCTCTGGAACATGAGAAAGGAAATATGAAGGTAATAAAGTGGTGTTATATTAGGCATTAGGCTATAAATATATTATAAATCCATTCGCATTAATTCAGGTGTATACTTGAAGGTTCATAAGATTCTTCTGCTACTTCGGTGTTTGCTATGACCAATTACCTTATTGGACCACAAATTAAGCAGCTGTATAAATAAAAATATGTAAAGAAGAAAGTACTGTGGCATGACGGCTAATGCTTCTAATAAGCAAGGCCTGGATACTGTATTCTTCTTTTTGCCACCTTAGCAGTTTGATTTTATAAGGGCCACCTTAGCAGTTGGAATGACCAATTATGTTATAAGACCACAAACTAAGCAGCTACACATAAAAAATCTAAAAATACTTCAATGAACACAGGGGCATGTGTCTACCCATGTTCAATTATTAATTATGATTCAATATAAATATTGACATGTTAAACATGTCAAAATTGTTGTAGATATGTCTTATCTGATGAAAAACACTTGAAAAAGAGAACTTTGCCGTCACTTTTGTTACCCTATGCTCTTTGCCGAGTGTTGCATTCGGCAAAATGGCACTCGGCAAAATTGACGGTTTCCGGAGTGTTGTATGACTATGAAATTATCAGCATGATAAAGAATTAAAGACAGCCAGATGAATCTCAAGTCAAAGGGGTAAAACTAAAAGATTATTGTGTGCTGAATTTAATTCCAGAACTAAGTATTTTTCTTCCCTTAGACTTTGTCCCAGTGTTTAGTAAAATTCTAAGTAACTTCCATAAAGAGAAAACAAAGCATGGAGACTCTGACCATATGCAGGAGGGTTCGCAATAATTGCATCCACTTTGAAAGGAATGTCAGTGTCAGGATCAGGATCCTTGCATGCAGGTAGCAAAGAAAATATAATTTCTTTAATCTGCTTTCTTTGAATTGGAATTTCTGATGGCCCTAAAGGTAAGAATCCTTTATTCTTCACAATGTCTATCAAATTAAAAGAGCAAACATTTAAATCTTCAAATACTTTTGAAAACCAAGAAACAGCCATTCAAACAAAAAAAAAGTCATACATTCAGCAAGTATTTTGGGATCTCCACCAAGAGGGTAAAACTCCAGGCCAGATGTTAGTACAAACTCCTTGAAGTTGGAATGCGTTGCTAATCTCACACGATGACCATAATCCTGCAACAAAGATTAGAAATCACAATTGCTCAAGCATGCAGCTGGAAGAAGCACAAAAGCTAATAGGGAGGGAGGGAGGGAGTGGAGAGGATTTGAGTTACAAAAAAAAATCACCACTGACCTGTAAGCGTTTCCCTATAGCAAGAAATGGCTGCACATCTTCTCTTGTACCAACAATAAGAATAACTATTTGCATAGGAGGCCTGTACGGTATATCTGTTCCATCCTCTGTTCCAATACCAGTTGCAGCAGGTTCCAGACCACTTGGTACATCAACAACAACTGTTCCATCATCTTTTACTGTAGCAATTCGATTTAGCATTTTGAGCTGCATAAAATGGGACACAATTAAGGTCGAAAGAAGATCAGGAACAAATCAGGCAGTCAGGTGATGGCCTGGACGTTTGGCTCGATAAGTACAAAGGGTGAGATATATGCACCGTCTTCTTTAAGATAAGAGCAATAAAATACATATTCTCTTACAACCCACTCTCGTGAAATAAACTCTTAAGCAAACGGATGGTGTCCCTTCCAAAAGTGACTGTACCTGGTCAGTTCGCTTCTTATCCTTGTTGTTACCTTCGCCTCTATTAAGCCTGTCAATAATTTCTTTTGCTCTAGGCCTTTCTTCTGGTTTAACGTTGACACAGCATAGACCAATTTCTAGGCAACATTTTATTTGGTTGCAGACTCTTTCAGATGCTGCTTCTTGTAGCCTGTTTATCCAATTTCTAAGTACGACCTGCAAAGTTAGAACAGAGATAAGCATACTTTGCCACGGTGAAAATCTACATGAAATGTCAAACGCGCCTCCATCGATCTTCAAGGTTTAAATAAAATTCTTACAGCTTCCACGAAATGCTGGTTGGAAGTTACACTATTTAAACCTAATAAGGGGTAAATCCTTTTCCCGGTTATGATCTCTATGATTATTATACCCAAACTATATATATCTGCCTTCTTCGTGATTACATGTTTGTACATGTACTCCGGTGCCATGTAGCATCTGCATTTTAACACGAGAGTTTCATCTTTAGAACTTCCAAAATAGCTAAAGATCTTGCCAGATTATGAAGCAACAGACTATAAACGAACAATAAACTTACGCTGTTCCTGCAGGATTTGTTGTGTCTGTTTGAGTTTTGTTTTCATCAAGGTGTCTTGAGATACCAAAATCTGCCACTTTTGGCACCATGTTGTCATCGAGTAATATATTTGCAGGTTTTAGGTCCAGGTGAATAATGGAACCGTTTGTTTGATGTTTACCCTCGTGAAGGTAATGTATACCACAGCAAACACCCTTAATTAGTTTATAGCGTGTGTCCCAATCATATCCAGAAGATTCATCTGCACAAAAATACGAAATTATGAGCAACCTAATTTTACTTTGCTTCTCATATTAGGCTCAACTACACACAAAAATTAATTGTTTCATTTTACAACCCACATATTCCCGTAATCCCCATCAGTCATTACATCACTTCTAATAATCGCCATGTCGGATATGATACATCACAAACTAGGATTAGAATCTAAGAAATTCGTCAAGCCAGAATTCCATGCAATTAGGAGTTGGATTGAATATATGTTTCAATTGTTGATTGCTTGAATTATGGAGGACGGGAGGGTTCATTGATAAATTGGCAACGAATGAAACTAGAGATAAAATGATTTTTTCCTTCAAGATGATGCCTGAATATCGATGCATCTATGTTCAGTCAACAGAGATAATGTATGGCAGAAGGACTAAAAAAATAAATTATTATTCAGCATTTTCGTTCATGCAAAAATAATAATGGTCGTCATACCTGAAAGATGCGTATCAAGGCCTCCATTTGACAGATATTCAATGCAGAGAAGCCTATGTTGCCACTCGGCAAAAATGAACTTTCCGTTGTGGTACATGCGTTCACCTTTTGCTTCAAAACAGTAGCCTAAAATTCGTACTATGTTAGGGTGCTTAAGCCTCATAAGATTGTTAACCTCATTCTCAAATTGTTTCTTCTCAACTCCTGGATTTGACTGCTTATTAAGCATTTTTACAGCAACAAATTTTTCGTTCTGTATCAACCCCTGTTTAAACTCGTGTTAATATAGATGTAGAATCCTGGATGAAATCTAGATACACAGGACATATTATTATCTTACCTTGTATACCTTACCGAAACCACCTTTGCCAAGTAACTTATCGTGATTGAAGTTGTTTGTGATCTTGCTCAAATATGTTAACGGCAGGTTGAGTGGTTCTGAACTTTGATCGTGTAATATGCTCTCCAGCTTGTCATGCCAAAAAGACTCACTTTCCATTGCTTTTTTTCAAAAAAAATAATGTAAACACATGAGCAGTTTCACATGATAGCCAATGTTAGTCTTCCGTAGGCTGCAGGGTGCCTTGAATAACCTACACTGCGAATGATTCACAAACACATCATAGCTGCACAAAAGAAGGACAAATATTAGATGTCTTACATTCACTCAGAAAAAATAATTTAAAGCTAGAATCTAGGCCATTGGGAGGCATGACCATGGTAGGCCCAACATTGCTTTCCATAGTGGCTACATATCAAGGGATTTGGATAGAAAGTATATTATTGTGTCGGTTAGATTCTATCTAGAGTTGGAGCACAGGGCAAGTCAGGATTCAGAGTAAGAGTCAAGTTATCCGCTCATATAATATGAAGGTGTATGTACCCGACCATCTTACTAAGAAAGAAATAAAAGGGTTTTACACCCTCCACTCTCTCTCTCTCTCTCTCTCTCTCTCTCTCTCTCTCTCTCTCTCTCTCTCTCTCTCTCTCTCTCTCTCTCTCTCTCCTCTCTCTCTCTCTCTCTCTCTCTCTCTCTCTCTCTCTCTCTCTCTCTGCATTATACCAAAAGCTTTCATGCACAAGGCTAGCCTAAAGATCATCAATGACAAGTTGATGGTCTACAGCTATTATGTGCAGCCGTCATTATACCAGGAGGAACAAGCCTCCTGGTGCAGAACCTTGAAGCAGCAGCAACGCCGGGTGCACCCGGCCAACACCGATGGGCGATGGCTCGAGCAACTACCAGGGCCGACCTGGTGTTAACGACCGGTGCTCGCGCGATGTGTTCCGCGATGAGTCCTATGATGGAGGATACTACCGTGATCGATATGGTGAGGACTTGCGTTGCCACGGGCCTCCACCAGATAGACCTCCACAGAAGTGGGACTTCCCAAAATTTGATGGCAAAGGTGATCCTCTTTCCTTCATCAGCAAGTGTGAATCATACTTCCCAGCGGATCCTGGAGGAAGAGAAAGTTTGGATGGAGGCCACAATCTCAGCAACACGTCTCATCTCTAGTATATGCACATAGAGCACATGGCAGTGATTTACGGAGCTCCTCAACTTACGGTACGGACCATTGATCTGTTCCAATTAATCTGCTCGGTGAATGAACTAGCTAGCTGTCGCAGGACGGTAGCGTGGAGGAATATGAAGAGAGGTTCCTAGAGCTGCTAACACATGCCAGACTGCTCACTGAATGTCAACAGATACAACTCTTTACAGTGGGATTGCAGGAGCCCCTCAGCATCGATGTATAGTTGCAAAACCCGCACACACTTGAGGTTGCTATGAACTTTGCTTGTTCCATTGACCAACACAATCAGGCAACAGCACCAACCGCCATGGGTCAGGTGTAGCCGTACTCCAGGGGCCTTTTGCCATCGCCAGGGTCAGCTTCTCTCAGTGCACCGGCAGCAGGCAACACCTCAGTCGCGTTACCAACATCAGCCTCAACGGCACTAGGTGGGGCGCTAGCCACACCATATGATGCCTTACACCAGAGGAGATGGATGAACGCTGCTGCAAGAATCAGTGTTTCAACAACGACGAGAAGTGGGTCCGCAGCCACAACAAGGCGTGCAAGCACCTCTTCCTGCTAGGAGATCCCAGATGACAATGAAGATGCGCTTGAGAAGGAAGAGCCGAAGATTTCGCTCTTAGCCATCCCCGGAGTCCAGGTCAGAGAGACAATGCAAGTTCAGCTCTCCTTTGGTGACATTTTTATTCACCACCCTACTTGATTCGGGCTCTGCTACCCATAATTATGTGTCTGAGGTAGTGGCGGCCACGTTACAACTACCTTTCCAACCGGCGCAGAAAGGCTTCAGTGCCATGGTTGCAAACAGAGAGCGAGTGCCATGTCCAGGTGTGCTGCAACGGGCGGTGTTCTACATTGACAAATTTCGTTACGAGCTGACCTCTACATCCTACCACTCGGGGGTTACGACGTGGTGTTAGGCACGAAGTGGTTGGCTACAGTCGATGACACATCGCCATTAAGCGCAGCACACAAACGGGAAGAAAGAGAGGTGAAGAAAAGGGGAGGAATCGGGGTGTGACCAGCAGCACTCTCCTGTCGCGGAGCCACAGTGTGCCGCTGCCGCCGGCCAAGGACTTAAAGCGCTGGTCGGAAATATTATTCTGGTGCTTTGATCTAGAAAGCTAAAAATTATGATGAAGAAACTGGTATTAATCTGCCAAGTATATTTTGGATCCCAGCAGAGTACAAACCTAGAGAGCATGGGCACGCATAACAAATGAAGCCCTGCTCTAAAAAGCTAAGCGATGAAAAAAGGGTACTATCTTAGCCAACTATCAAGATGCATGCTTCTTTAAAAAAAGAATCTTAGGAAAGCATGTTCAGAGAAAAAAGTTACCACTAACCTCGAGAAGACATTCAGACCTTCAAGAGAGACATGGACTAGCCTTCATGGAACCAATCAACACAAAGGTGGCCCTGATTAATAAGTGACCAAGGAGGGAGAACCATCGTGAACTGGTTGAGAGTTGACCTGAGAGGGTATGACAAGCATGATGCACACTTGCCAAATACAGTACTAATTATTGGCATATTCAACGCTGCCACTAAACAACAAAACCTGGGGTTTTGCAAAATTTGCTATAGATTATGTTTCTGCATTCAAAAGCTTCTAATTTCAATGACAGATATTAATAAGTAAGATTTCCACAGGAAAATGAATCAAAAAGAAGAGATGAGAGGGAGGGAGCGGCAGATTTTAAGCAACTGTGAACATGAATAATCCATGCATGGTGTACATGGACTAGCTAATTAAGCCACTGAGAAGCTTGTTCTCTCCGCTAACGTTTGTTTTTTTTCTTTTGTAAAATGCTAACTTGTGGTTGTGGATCATCATATTGCCGACGGGTGTAGACGTCAGTTAAGAACAGCAACGAAAAGTAGAATGAAAAATCGTAGATAAAATACTTGGTTTACCACTTAATGTGCTCGACTTCAGTTGACCCTACAAGTGGGGAGGGGATCGAGCTGCCAAGTTGCAAGCAAGGCAGATGACAGGCAATGCAATCGAAGCACTATATCGCTCATTGACCGTGCCAACATGGGCCCGGCTAGTACACTCAGGATAAGTTTGGTGACGATTTAGGTTTAGAATGAAGATGGTGGTCCGAATTTTAATTATTTTTGGTTGCTAGTCAACGGTGACAAGGGTGACTATCCAACAGAATATATACTACCTCCCTTCAGAATATAAGAATTTCTTGATTCTTGATTTTCAGACATCATGTTTGACTATATATCTTATTTAAAAAATAAAAATATAATAACAAGTAAGTTAGACTCAAAATGTATCTAGTAATAAACTAAATTATAATAAAAGAAATAATATTTTCACAAAAAATTTTGACTTTTTATCAAAAGATTGGGAGGTCTAGCACCAAAAGATGCAGCCATCAACAAGCACATAGCAAGAAAGGAGTTTGTTGTGCGGGTTCGAATGTGTGTCGCATGGACGCCTAAATCTACCTAAGGGGTGTTTGGTTGGTCTATGGTTGTAGGAAAAGCTAGTGTAGATTGTTGGTTGTGGGAAATTTTGTTGTGAGTTGCCAACTGTGAGAAAAGTCGATAGTGAGTTGTAGGTTTGGGAGGAAATGTCTGTAATGCCCCTCAAGACATGAGAACAATTTATGGTGCAAATTAAGCAGATTTACATGTAAATAATATTATTAAGAAGGAAAACTTATTCATTTATCTAAATTGTTGTGTGAGGAAAAATATTATCGGCTCACCCTGACTTTGAATCCTTAGCTCTGCCACTGGCCATGTGCTCTCTGCATTTAATAATACCCACCTGCAATATAATGACGATGCAATTCGCATGACCTGTGCAGAAACAAAACAGTCCTGAAATGCTGTGGAAAAATCGTATATGGTCTAACTAAACGTCTATCATTTTGTTTGATGTGAATGTGTTACAAACAAATTCTACCTGTTTGAGATTTTGAATATTCTTGAGTTTAAGATTTTCATTTCATTCTCCTCGTAACAATTTTGGCCAGGTATGATCACGACGACCCTCACGAGGGTTTCTCAGGCGACACGCCTACCTCGCCGTGGCGGAGCCTTACGACCAAGGTGGACCTGACCACCGGAGAAGCCAAGCCATCGCTGTGCGCTTGTACGGCAAGCGTTCGTTCCGGTGGCAGCACAAGGGGAGGACGAGGGGCACTTGGTGGTGATGGTGCACGACAGGGCGGCGTGTGATCATCCGATTGCCAGAGATGGTGAGGGCCGCGGCGTGAGGATCTCTACAGTGCTCACCGGAGCCACGCTATGCTTGCTAGGCAAGAATACGGTGCTCAGCGGAGCCACGCTATGCTTGCTAGGCAAAAACAATACGGCAATGTAACTTTTGATTATCTCTTCTGCGCCTGTCTCCAGTTCGGTACAGACTAAATAGAACTTACAAGACACAGCCCCCCTTGAGCTACACGCACTGAGCTTACACAACGAAACGAATAGATACACGCCTTCTCTTCCAAATACGCAAACTTATGCAACTACGATATTCAAATTCACACAGCTGACAACACTCATTTTTTGGACAAATGGGAGCTCTGATATTCAAAATAACACAAGAAGCAATCAAACTAATCCGTTACTCTTCAGTTTCTCATATACACAATGGATTTACCATGCAGATGCAAGATTGTTATTTGCTGCATAGCAAACTTACACACCAAAATTATGGGCTGCAGCAGACAGAACTCTTTACAAAGACATACCGGCAAAGGTAAGAGAAAGAAAAAAAAAGGAACAGCAGACCACACCCTAGACATCGGCTTGGTACATTTGGCATACCTTTCTTTAGCGCAAAAAAAACTTCGTCCAAGAGATGTGCTGCTAACTCTTATCATCTTTGAATGACGTGATGGATATGATAGCACTAGGAGCATCCCAAACATCTACTCATTGGGCCTAGGAACTCCAGGAAGCTTGATGATTGTGGCTGGGTCTTTTCCTCTGCTTTCGAAGGCAGATGTCTGAGGAATGCCTTCACTGCACCCGTCACCCCATCTTCAGATTCCATGGCTTTAGCCAACTCCACGGCCTTTTCTTTCACCTGAAAATACATGGAATTATTTATATCCTAGAGCGCTAGTGGAAAAAGGGACAAAGCATGCTATCTGCAGACAATTGGTCGAAAGCAATGGTGTGAAGTGACATACCACAAGTGTCATATTTTTATTCCGAAATAGGAGTAAAACTATGTTTAAGTGATTTCACGACTAGACTTCCATGGCAATATTATTCTACAATGAATTCTCAAAATATACTTGCATTTTGACGTGCATTATTTCTGTTATGCATTCTCCAAGTATTAAAAGGGTGGAAATGCAGCAGAATTTATACTACTTGCACCACATAAACCATGAAATTGCAGAACTTACCTTTGGCTCGAGCATGAACTTTATAGCATCGACCAATTTCTGTAAACCAAACTGATCAACTGGAATAGGTGGGGGCCCTAGCCCTCTAGCATGCACCCGGTCACCCCAGAACGGTTGGTCACCAAAGAAAGGCACGATAGTTGTAGGGCACTGCAAATCACAAAGACTAAGGTAAACAAGAATTGGTTTATACTAAACGCATTTCAATGACATTTGGACTCAATCATATTTCAAATAAGACCATGCCAGAATAGGCACAAAACTTGACATTCTTTTTTAATGAAAACAAAAACAGTTTCATCTGATTCTAGTAGATAAGTGGTAATTTCTTCAAAGTTGCCCCCTTTCAATAGCATTGTCAAATCAAGGATGTGTGAAACCCTTCTGGGGTGAAAATAAACTGTATGTTATTCACAGAGGATAGAGAGCTTACGGCTGCTTTGAGGCCAGCAGCTGTTGTTCCAGCACCACCATGATGCACCTATGTAGAGGTAAAAATAAGTGTCCGCAAAAAGATTTATGCTCAAATCTGTTCACTAATATAAGATAATTTGTATGAACAGAACAGAGAGTGCATAGCCGATACTACATTTCTGTACGTATGCGGCTCTCCTGCATGTTCGAGAGAAAATATGCTACAGCAAGATTAGTCACATGTGGCTTACCACTGCCTTGCACTGCAGAAAAAGCCAGTCATGGGGGCAGTTGTCCAGAAGATATACAAAATCTTTTGGCTCTGCCACTGCCAAAAGTTCTGAAGTTGTCAGAATAAAAATGGAATATATGCCAGGTAAATAATTGAATAAGATCAGCTGAACTTACAGGTTCCAAGGCCACCCCAGCCTTTGTTAATAATACCTCTCTGTCCAGTAATTTCGAGTGCTTGGACAATGATTTCAGTCATCTTTTGTGGCTCTTGAACTGGCTAGTATATCAGGAGAAAAGATAGGTCAGTTGTCAAAAAAGGTTAACGAGAGGCTATAATTGCTCTCGCTTCAATCTCAGGCTCTGTTTGGCATTGCAGTGGCTTTTTAAAAGTGAATATTTATTTTCTATTATGATTATTATTTTATTTGAGAAAATCTTTTTAGAATCTGTGACAACAGAAATCAAAGAAGGAATCGCAACTCTAACTTAACTACAAACATAGAGTATTTATTTTAGATTACGAAACACAGCAACCGCAAACAGAGCCTCAGTAAATGGCAAGGCCAGAAGGCACAGAACACTGAATTCTACAATTATTTTCAAACTTACAAGTGTATTGTTAGCAAATTTTGCAATCAAACCCAAAACCATCAAGTAAGATGACAATTTCGTGTGCAACTACTACATTTCAGAGTGGCAAATTGTTGATTGGAACGTGAGTACTAGAACTATGGAAGAATTCATGTCACAACAGCAAGGAACAAGTTGCATTTGAAGGTAACAGCTGGTATAGGGTGTCTGAGTTTGACTGGGGCATATACATTTTCCGGACTATTTGTGACAAAATAGGGCATAAGAAGCTGTTTTCTATAGTAAAATAGGTAGGTGTTCACATGGTGCCATTATTCAGCAACGTTAGGATAGTTTACACCATTTCAGTATGTAGTTTGATGTAGAAACTACATACAGAAGAACAAGCCAAATATATTGCCAGCATATGTACAACACTTTAATGCAACAGATCATGCATACAGTTGAGACCTTTATGACGTAAAAATGTAGAAGTAAGCATAAAGCAAGGTCAAGCTGATCTTACAAGGCTGCCAAAACCAATATATATGGGTTTTTCGCCAGCTTCGAGCCATTTCACGAGTGATTCAGGGGGCACATAGTTGGATGCAAGGTCAAGGAAGCAAAATCCAACAACATCAATCTTGGGGCCCCAGTCTGCATGCAAATAGATGAAAATTATAATAAGCCACTGTCCATGCACAACTACAAAACATTTGCTTGTGGAAAATCAGTCTAATTCAAAGAAGGTGCTCAGACAATAAGCTACACCTTAGTGCATCATGCCTTTCATCTCTAGCCTACCGCACCTTGCTTGGGACTAAAAGGCATTGTTGTTGTTACTGCATCGTCTTACATTTATATATTAAAAAAAAAAACTTGACCTGCGGGGGATATGACAGCCCCAGGCTTTTTCTCTAATAGGGAAGACCTTTTCACACAGGTCAAGAAAACCCCAGAACAACCATGTGCGAACCTGGGCCAGACCACCATGTGTTCCTGTTGCTTCCAGGCGTCTAGGCGCGGCCTTGACCACATGCTTTGGTGCCGGGAGAGGTGAGGAGATTTTTTTAACCTAATCCGGAAATTCGCTATCCCTGGGAGTCGAACCCAGGACTTAATAGTTATGTAGATGTAACGTGATGTGTGCTTTCATATAACATATCGAGAAATTAGAAGATTACTCGTATTACCTATTCGATGTGTGAAATTCGTAAATGCAAGTTTTTCCTCTGTCCTACAACTTAGCATGTAAACTTATCAGCAAAATGAATATTCACTCCTTTTTCCAGTTTTTATGATTTCTTGATCTTTATGGTCCCATAAGCATGTGCTAGACACAGAAAGTGAATGGAATAGATGTGGTCCTGGATCATGCTGTAAAAAAAATGAGCTGACCCATAAGTTTAAGAAAGGGACTAGTTTCTTTTCGTAACCAAATATATACTGCAATGCCTCTCTTTAATAGAGAAACCTATCACAAGCTAGAGTTTGAACTAATCTAAGATACACTATTCTAATTTAGAAACTCATTCTTGAATAATGCCCCCCCCCCCAGGCCAACTACTGGAGTGACATCATGCTAGCGGCTAGGGACCACTACTCATGGCATGAAAGATATCCTATTTGCATGGAGTAACTTGATTCGAAAAATGAAGCATAGATGGTGAAGGTAATGAGGAATGAATAAGAAATGTATTTGCTGCAAACAGACATTTTTTGGCACACCAAATTTTAGAATCAAGGTTATAATTTCAATATAACTATCGGCTGCCATAAGAAAATGAGTGAAAAGAAATGAAAGATGCAGACTTTAGACCAGCATGGGTTGCAACAAGTACAGTAACAATGACAAGGCTAATGGTGCAAACTTAAGACTAGCCAATAATGTAACAGACCTTTTGGTTTAGGAACAAGGTGCGGACTCCAAATGTATCCGTGAGGGATGTCATTGCCAGAACCCTGTGAACCACTTAGGTATGTCACTGGACGCAACTTCAATTTTTTCTTCCTAAATTCATTTATCATATCCCGTATTCCAAGCCATATCATGGAGTCCACAATTTGGTATGAAAGCTGCAAATTTAGAAACCATCACAAAGTCTTAGTATCACTTGTCATCAGTCGTGCCCTATTAAAAGTATAGAACGTAGCAGATGCCTTGGCTACTGAGGTAATTGCTTCTCATTCCAAAAGCTGGATAGTGAAGTTCAGGGAATTGTGCACTTCAGTATGAGACGAGATGAACTCAGCACCTTAGGCACACTAATTGCAACATTTGACCCACAATATAGATGTAAATAGTGACATAAAATAGAAATAAACAAGGTCATTTGTGGCATGTAAAGCAAAACATTATGACAAAACTACAACACTACTGTAAGAATGCATGAACAAAGCAACCAACTCATGTGACATATACCATCTTAAGGCAAATGACAGACAGTAACCAAAAGTTCAGTAAATTGAAAGCATTAATGTGCCAAAAAAACAAAGAATGCTGTTGTTGGAACTAGAACTAGTACTTTGCTTGAAACAGTTATGATAAAGAAAGCTCAGGTTAATTTGTTGAGTGACAGAAACAGTGAATAGAGAAGGTCTAGGGGATACGCTTGCACATGGAACAAGTTACGAGTTATCAGATAAACCTACTTTAAAGAAAATATGAGTTCTCCAGCTACTTGTTTGCCAGGTTGCTTCATGTTTTATCAGTGTGGACACTGATAAATCTAACACTAGTTTTGCCAACCCCTTTTAACAGATTCTTTAATAATACAAACAACAACAAAGTCTTTTACTCACCAGCAAGTTGGGGTCGGATAGAGATGAAACTCACAAGACTTGTAACAAAAGGTAGATGGAAAAGGGGAGGGGGAAGAAGAGAGGAGAAGAGTAATAAGAAACCAAAACAGAAAAGGGTAAAACAGGGGAACTGAAAATCAAGGTTTTGGCACGTTAATTTTAAGTTCCACGTTCTCCTATCTATAGCTAACTCTGTAAAAATATTCCAATCATTCATGTCTCTCTTCAAAGACTCTTCCCATGTCAACTTTGGTCTTCCTCTGCCTTTCTTCACGTTACTAAGCCATCTTAATATTCAGCTTCATACCAGTGCCTTTTGCCTCCTTTGGATATATCCCAACCATCTCAAACAATGTTCAACAAGCTTTTCCATAGTTGGCGCCTCCCCTAATCTCTCGTATGTCATTGTCCAGACAAAATCAGTTGGTTTATAATGCCCGCTATTTTATAAGTGATCAATTTTGGTTACAGATGTGTGGATTAACAAAGAATTGAGATGATCATCATAATAAATCATTAAGGTGTGTTACTACATTTATCCTTCCCATGAACTTTCCATTCATATAGGAACGGCCACAAAATTCAGACATGAGAGGATATCAAAAGGTGATCTTAGAAAAACTTCCAAAGAAGTAAATAAAAGAATGTAAACTTACCCGATATCCAGCAGACTGCTTCACACGAGAAAGTGGATGTGGAAATTCACTAGTTGGCCTGAATAAATAGAATAATAAGATACCCATTTCCTTGGCAATTTTGTGCTTTTCAAAAAGGAAGCAGGATATCAGATACTCACGTCCACGGCATGGTAAAGAATATATGAATGGGTACTTTAAGTGCTTCTGCCACATGCGTATGTCCTATACAAAATTGAGATCAACAAAACAAATATGATTACTATTGCCAGTCCGGATAAATCTGTAATTGTATAAATTCGTATTGGTGAATTTATTAGGTCTGGATCATGAGAAAGAAAATACGTAGGTAGTAAAATGGTGTATTACTTATTAAGCTATAAATGTGCCATCAACCAGTAGAAGTCTCCATTTGCACTAATTCAGGTACATTCTAGTAGGTTCATAAGATTCTTTTCTACTACTTTGGTGTTTGGAATGACCAATTACCTTATAAGATCACAAACTAAGAAGCTACATAAATAAAGACCTGTACAGGAGAAAGTACTGCGACCTGAGGCCTAATGCTTCTAACAGGCAAGGCCTGGGCAGTTGGTCCAAATTGAAGCCTGGTTTTTGCCAGCTTAGCAGTAGGAATGACTAGGAATAAAGATACTTCTACTTGGGTAGCTGGCAAAAAAACACAGCCTCCACAGGTCTTACCAAGAATATGCTTTCAGATTATACATAACTAGCAGAAATTTTCCTATATGCTATTTATGCAGTCTTTTCCTTTCAGATTATACATAACTGTTTCCAAAGTGAAGGGACAACATTTCTATAACTTCAAACCAATATCAAGCCAAAGTATGAAAGGAGGAACCTCTAGAAGAAAGATGAAAACCTGCCTACAGATGCCAAGTGTGCAGCTAAATTGCATGACTATGAGAATTATCAGCATGATAAAAATGACTACAGCCAGATCGATCTCAAGTCAAAAGGGTAAGACTAAAATACTGCTGTGTGCTGAATCTAATTTAAGAGCTAATTAATTTTCTTCACTTAAATTGCCCCTATTGTTGAGTACAATTTTAATTAATGAACTTTAACAAAGAAAAAAAAGCATGGAGACACTAACCATATGCAGGAGGGTTCGCAATAATTGCGTCCACTTTGAAAGGAATGTCAGTGTCAGGATCAGGATCCTTGCATGCAGGTAGCAAAGAAAATATAATTTCTTTAATCTGCTTTCTTTGAATAGCAATTTCTGATGGCCCTGAAGGTAGGAATCCTTTATTCTTCACCATGTCTATCAAATTAAAAGAGCAAACATTTAAATCTTCAAATAATTTTGAAAACCAGGAAATAACCATTCAAACAAAAAAAATGTCATACATTCAGCAAGTATTTTGGGATCTCCACCAAGAGGGTAAAACTCCAGGCCAGCTGTTAATACAAACTCCTTGAAGTTGGCATGCGTTGCTAATCTCACACGATGACCATAATCCTGCAACAAAGGTTAGAAATCACGATTGCTCAAACATACAGCTGGAAGAAGCACAAAAACTAATAAGGACAGAGGGAGGGAGTGGAGAGGATTTGAGTTACAAAAAAGAAATCACCCAGGACTAACCTGTAAGCGTTTCCCTATAGCAACAAATGGCTGCACATCTCCTCTTGTACCAACAATAAGAATAACTATTTGCATAGGAGGTCTGTACGGTATATCTGTTCCATCCAATGAGTCTTCGATGGTGACATCACCATAGCCATCCTCTGTTCCAATACCAGTTGCAGCAGGTTCCAGACCACTTGGTACATCAACAACAACTGTTCCATCATCTTTTACTGTAGCAATTCGATTTAGCATTTTGAGCTGCATAAGATGGGACACAATTAAGGTCGAAAGAAGATCAGGAACAAATCAGGCAGTCAGGTGATGGCCTGGACGTTTAGCTCGAAGCTTGTGAGTTGGCTCGGCCAGCTTGGCTCGATACATTTTCAAGCCAAGCCAAGCTAATGTTTCAGCTCGTTTTGTTTTCAAGCCGTGCCGAGCTGGCTTGCAAGCCAGACGAGCTCCAAAGCCCAAGACGGTCCATGGCCATGATACAGCCCACCTTCATGTGTTGGTTGTCGATCTTGATGACCAAGTCATCAATCATCAAGCAAAACAAAGCAATATCGATGGATAGCCCAAGTCTCCTTATCTCCTAACATCGATCATCAAATAAATACATACAGTATATGTACACACATAGGCACAGTGATAGCGTCATGCAGATCTGACGGCTTAAGATGTCATTGATCGTTTGGAAAGGTTGGAAACAAATAGTAGACATGATTATAGTTTAAAATTTTAGTTATTGTGAATTTTTAAAATTATTTTTATTTATCTAATATTTTATTACATATGAGTTTGCAAGCCAAACGAGCTAGCTCAAGCTCGTATCAAGCTGAGCTGAGCTAGCATTTCAGCTCGTTCAATTTACAAGCCGAGCCGACCGAGCCGGCTCGACGTCCAGGCCTAGTCAGGTCCAACCAGTGTAACACTTAGACATTTCAAGTTCTAACATATAGTCGAAAAGACACTCAAAACACAAAACGTTCATTCATAAGCTGGAAGAAAAAAGATATCTATATCTTGACGTCGAAATTAGCCCGAGACTAACTCGAGACTCAGCTAAAATCAAACACATGACTCTGCATGCTAGCACCAAGGGCCAATTGGCACAAGGTAGTAACATTTTAACAAGATATGTATGGATACAATAAATGTTGAAGCATAATTACAGCTTTCAGTAACATGTGACATATATTTCCCTCCATGTTCCCTTCAGAGGCTTGTATAGTATCCCTAATTTTGAGACGAAAATAAAACTACAAAAGGAATTGGCTGACCATACAGTCCTATGAAAGAGCATATTTCGTCCAAGCTTAGGCATTATTTCGGCTCATTGTCACAATTACAAGCCCTAGAAACACATGGTCGTTTTTATTCAGCGGTAAGGACAGGGTAGAAATAAATCGTGGAACCCCAGCCTGCCTCATGTGCTTGGTTTCAACTCAGCTTACGGCCCTAGAAGTTAATGCAACTAACAAGTCATAGTCCATTGATAAAGAGAAGATCCGGGTACCCCTTGTAACAAAAGTGAAAGAAAAGTGCCTAAGAAACAACAGATAAATACAAAGGGTGAGATATATGCACCTTCTTCTTTATGGGAATTTTGTCATCAAACAACTGTTTAGCAGGATCATCAGCTGGATTATTTTGTCTGCGTCGTTCAGTTCTTGACCTTTCCAAATTTGAAGGGCCAGGAGGTTCATTGGTTATTTCTTCATTCTTAATTACCCCTGGCATGGTGCTTGCTCTAGGGAGGCTTCTGTCATCTACAGAAAAGAAATAGGAACATGAGTCATGTCCGCAGAAAGAAAGAAAGAGGCTATATTTCTATTTTCCATTATCACAACTCCAACAAAATAAAACTAAACACTTCATAAGTTTCGCTCATTGTCACCCTCAGACCCAAGAGAATAGGTCCTGCAGTATTATAATCATGCAGCAAGCCATTATTTCAAGTAGCTGTAACTTAAATCATACATACAGTATAAATGATTCGCTGAAGCAGCTGTAGTAATGCGGTACTGTTCAATATACACTGGTTGTATTAAGATCAAATGATTTCATTATTATACCTAAGCAACAACAACAACAACAACAACAAAGCCTTTAATCCCAAGCAAGTTGGGGTAGGCTAGAGATGAAACCCATAAGACACAAAGTTAGAGCAACATAAAAGGTCACGGTTCCGGCACGTCGATTGCTTGCCTCCAAGCGCTCCTATCCATAGCTAATTCTTTGGAGATATTCCACTCCTTAAGGTCTCTCTTGACCGATTCTTCCCAAGTCAAGTTAGGTCGACCTCTACCTCTCTTTATATTATCGGCCCGCCTTAGAGCCCCACTACGCACCGGTGCCTCCGGAGGCCTACGTTGGACATGTCCAAACCATCGCAATCGATGTTGGACCAATTTCTCCTCAATTGGAGCCACTCCTACCTTATCCCGAATATCTTCATTCCGCACCCGATCCCTTCTTGTATGTCCACACATCCACCGTAGCATACGCATCTCCGCTACACTTAATTGTTGGACATGTCGTCTTTTTGTAGGCCAACATTCAGCACCATATAATATTGCCGGGCGAATCGCGGTCCTATAAAACTTACCTTTTAGCTTTTGTGGCACCCTCCGATCACAAAGTACGCCGGATGCTTGACGCCATTTCAACCAACCGGCTGAAATTCTATGCCTAACATCTTCGTCAATCTCGCCATCCTTACGTAGCATCGATCCTAAGTATCGAAAAGTATCCTTCTTAGTCACCACCGGCCATCGAGGCTAACATCTCCGTCCTCATGTGTAGTCAAGCTGAAATCGCACCTCATGTACTCGGTCTTGTTCCCGCTAAGTCTGAAACCCTTTGACTCTAACGTGTACCTCCACGGTTCTAACTTCCTATCAACCCCCGCCCTACTCTCATCAACTAGGACCACATCATCGGCAAAGAGCATACACCAAGGGATATCACCTTGAATATCCCTTGTGACCTCATCCATCACCAAAGCAAATAGGTAAGGGCTCGGTGCTGACCCCCGATGTAGTCCTATTTTAATTGGAAAGTCGGTGGTGTCCCCATCACAAGTCCGAACACAAGTCATGGCATCCTTATACATATCCTGTATAAGGGTAATGTACTTGGTTGGAACTTTGTGCTTCTCCAAAGCCCACCACATGACATTTCTCGGAACTTTGTCATACGCCTTCTCGAGATCAATAAAGACCATGTGCAAGTCCTTCTTCTCGCTCCCTATATCTCTCCATCAATTGTCGCATTAGAAAAATCGCTTCCATGGTCGACCTCCCGGGCATGAACCCAAATTGGTTTTGGGTCACTCTTGTTACTCCTCTTAGGCGATGCTCGATAACCCTCTCCCGAGCTTCATCGTATGGCTCATCGGCTTAATCCCACGATAATTAGTGCAACTTTGAACATCTCCTTTGTTCTTGAAGATCGGTACTAATATACTTCTCCTCCATTCTTCGGGCATCTTGTTAGATCGAAAAATGAGGTTGAAAAGCTTAGTTAACCATACTACCGCTCTAGCACCGAGACATCTCCACACCTCAATGGGGATACCATCGGGACCCATCGCTTTACCTCCCTTCATCCTCTTCAAGGCCTCCCCGATCTCTATCTCACGAATTCTCCTCACGAAGCACCTGTTGGTATCATCAAATGAAGCGTCCAACTCAAGGGTAGGGCCCCCATTCTCCTCATTAAATAACTTATCGAAATACTCTCGCCATCTATACTTGATCTCCTCATCCTTCACCGAAGTCGATCCGCACCATCCTTGATACATTTGATTTGGTTTATGTCCCTTGTCTTCCTCTCACGGTTTCTAGCCATCTTGTAAATATCCTTCTCCCCTTCCTTCGTGCTTAGCCGTTGATAAAGGTCATCATATGCCCGGCCCTTAGCTCTACTCACCGCTCGCCTTGCTGCCCTCTTCGCTATTCTATAACTCTCAATGTTGGCTGCACTCCTGTCAACGTGTAGACGCTTGAAGCAATCCTTCTTCTCCTTGATAGCCTTTTGCACCTCATCATTCCACCACCGGGTGTCTTTCGCTTCTGTTTGCCTCCCCTACTCACTCCAAACACTTCGAAGCTACCTTCCGAACACATGTTGCCATCTTTAACCACATGTCGTCGACGTCTTCTCCCTCCTCCCAAGGTCCCTCATCTAGCATCCTCTCCTTAAAAGTTTGTGACGCTTCTCCTCTTAGCTTCCACCACTTTGTCCTCGTGGTTTTGGCACGTTTGCCCCGATGGGCACGTATTTGAAAGCGGAAGTCCGCCACCACAAGCTTGTGTTGAGGAACAACACACTCCCCAGTACCACCTTACAATCTAGGCAAGCACGTCCGTCCTCTCTCCTAGCTAGGACCAAGTCGATCCGGCTCGAGTGTCGTCCACTACTAAAGGTAACTAGATGGGATTCCCTCTTCCTAAATAGGGTATTCGCTATCAACAAGTCGTAGGCCAACGCGAAGCTTAGGATCCTAGTATTCATTATTATACCTAAGCAAATAACAAAAAGAAATATCAATGGAACCTAATAACATTTGAATACGATCATCCACTCAAAGGTGAAGCAGAAACAAGATATGGTTGTCTGCGAGCAGGTTTTATTTTCTCAGATCCATGTTTAGAATCTCTTTATTTAAAATTAAGCATGATGGATGGAAATTGGAAATTTCAGCAAACTCAAAATTAAAGGCAATTAGAAGAAGAAAGCACATGACATTTTTTTTGTCAGAACGTGTCACTCAATAATTCCAATCTTGCATACACGGAAATAGCTGTTTCATCAATATAATCTATTTACCCAATCAAGCAGTTCGTTTTCCTTCAAGAAAGCATATTTATACCAGATAGAAGCAGTCCAGCAACGGCACCAACTAGTACAGCCTAAGAAGTAATGTTGGCAGTCCAATGCCTAAAATTAGGAGCCAAAAAGGCGGGTGATTTGTGTGCGCCCGGGGGACAACTGATCCGCCGACCCAGGACGAGCTCCCCGACGACACGCAACTAAGCCATACTACCGGCGGAGAAAGAGACTGGACCAGCAGTAATCCAGCACCGCGACGTGACCAACGTCCCAGCAGGAATCAGACGGGGCGCAGTTACCCATTCAGGCAGAGGGAACGGTCCGAACCGCACGGGAGAGAAGACAACACCTAGGACGGTGGGTGGCTGAGATCACCTGCAGCTGAAGACGACGCGAGCGCGGCGGAGGCGTCGGGGGCGTCGGCGGTGGGGGTGGTGTCCTCCGAGCGGTCCCCGTTGGCAGCAGCAGCAGGAGCGGTCCCTTCCTCTCCTCCCGCGAGCCCTCTGGCGCCGCTCTCCTCCGCCGCCATTTGTACCCAGCTGCGGCGGCGGGGGCGCCTTCGTGACGGATCCGCCCTTTGCTCGATCGATATGCTTGCTTGATGCGCTCGCTTTTCGTGGGGCAGGGAAGAATTCGCAGCGGAAAGCAAAGCGGCGATGCGCTGTGTTGCGTTGTGCGCTGCCCTGCTTCGCTGTGTTTTTTTTATCATTATTAATCCAGACCTTTTTCAACGCGATAGCAGCACAGCTGGGTTTTTTTAAGGGAAGCAGCGCAGCTGTTGAGGAAAAGGCATAGAATCAAATCTGTTTCTATTTTCAGTTTTCCCTCACTGGCTCGTGGATAAAGTTGAAGGTAAATTATGAGAAGGGACGAAAAGAAAAGTAATCAATGGCAGTAGTATTTTTTTCCCTGCAGCAAAAAAGAAGTGGTAACGGTGCCGGTGGCACGTTGCCTGACATGAAGACTAGGCGGCGAGGGCAGTTGCTGATGAAAAAGCGTTTTTGTCCGGCGGTTCGCTTGACTACTGTTTCTAGAACTCACTTGATTTTGACTTGATGAGTCTTCAAAGCATTTTTAAATTTCTCCTCTATCTAATATATTATTGGATGTAAAATCATACAAGTACGAGGTGCAATATGTCTCTACCAGTATACGTGTCCAGGAGAAAAATTAGCGCCGTGATGTGGCATCTTTCGAACCTACTTAATAGAGGATTAGTGAAACCACGTCAGCGGAAGAGGTTGGGCCCACTCCCGTACGACGCCGCCGAAAAACAAGTCAAGGGGTGACGAACTCGATCTTGCCTGCCAAGCTCGAGGAGGCTCCATCCCGCACGACCTTGCCTCGCTCGACCTTCGAGCTCGACCTCGAACTCGACCACCAACCGCACTAACTCCACCCGCCCCGACGCCCACGTGGGTGTTACTCGACAATAATTGATGCGGACTCATACTCCTTCCCTCCCGCCACCGCCACCTGCTCCCGTCGGACCACGCCGATGGGACGCGCCGTCCTCGTAGCCCGGCGAGTTGGTGTGGACCGAAGACTCCGGGCGTGACCATCATCATCTAACGTACGCCGGTACGACCTCCCCGTCATACTCGTCGACGGATGTAGCTCGAGGTCGGGCTCGAGCTACCCTCCGTCCCGCACGACCTTCGCCAGCAAGCTCGAGGCTCGACAAGTTGCCCCGCGACCTCGACCTCGGGCTCGCCATCAATACACCCGACAAGAAAGGACGGGAATGACATGTCCCCTCCAACCACTCCGCCATAACACCGCCCATGGCTCCGTCGGACGCGGAACACTCCACCCCCGACGCAACGAGCTACGGGAACGACACGACGGCCCGGTCAACCTACTCAAGTACGCACAGGGAGGAAGACCGACGGAACGACACAAACATTCGACCGAGTCTACGGCTACTCTCCCTCTCCCTCTCTCCCGTAACTCGAGCTCTACCCCCGAGGCTATAAAGGGGAGGAGTCTCTCATTCTCTAGATATAGATACATACGCTCACATTCCGGCACACGTACACGCACGGACGACCACGCTCACTCACACACCGCACAACTCGGGACTTGGAGCACGCTCCTCTCCCACCTCCTCCGTACGCCGTTGTTGTCCGACGCAAGGAACACGAGCGCCGCGACACCACCCCAACCGGATGTAGGGAGCTTTCTCGAACCAGTCTAAATCCCTTGTGTCTTCCCTTCCGTACCATCCGGCCTAAAACGCGCAGCCCCGGGACAAATTCTACTTGCCGGTGGTTCGAACACTATGTATCTTTTAGCCCGGACACTCGTATGTTGGTAGCATTGGTTATATGTGA